>JAQQSJ010000020.1:4423433-4484621 GCA_028644305.1 Xerus rutilus
TGGAAAGCAGTATGGAGACTGCTTAAAAAACTCGGAATGGAACCACCATTTGACCCAGCTATCCCACTCCTTGGCCTATACCCTAAAGACTTAAAAACAGCACACTACAGTAAAGCAGCCACTTCAATGTTTATAGCAGCACAATTCACAATTGCAAAACTGTGGAAGCAACCCAGATGTCCTTCAATAGATGAATGGACAAAGAAACTGTGGTACATATACACAATGGAATATTATTCAGCAATAAAAGAGAATAAAATTATGGCATTTGCAGGCAAATGGATGGAACTGGAAAGCATTATGCTAAATGAAGTAATCCAATCCCAAAAAACCAAATGCCGAATGGTGTATCTGATTAGTGGATGCTGAGGAATAAGGGAGGTGGGAATGGGAAACATAAGAGAAATAGAGAAACACTGGATGCGACATGGGGGAAGCGGGGGGCAGGAAAGGGGAAAAGTAAAGATGGTTGATAAAAAAAATATATATATATATACTGTTCATTAAAAGTACATGTAAAGGTGTTTAATATGAAGAATGTAATCTGCTTATAATTTTGTGCAAATTAGAAAAATTATGATTGTAACAATTTTTTTTCTATTTGCCTCAACAAATGTTTTCAGTGAACAGTGCGTACAGCTTCTGAAAATTTGCTTTTTTCTGTTATGTTTGATAACATGTATTAAAATGCAACTTTTGAGAAAGTAAAAAATAAAAAAGAAAATCCCACAGCTCTACATTTAGTATATGGGGCAATTTACATCATAATATTTTCTACAAACTTTTACCTATGACTTTGCTGGTTGCAGGCCACAGAGTCACTCTCTTGGCTTATCTTCACTTGATTCCTACAGCTTTCCTCAGTAGATATTTTAGTAACTAGATTTCCTCAATCTTGGTGATCTCCACTGCATCTTTGGATTTATATTAATATTTTAATATATTGCTCTCTCAGGTACAGATTACAGTAACTTTAACCCTGCTGCACTTTGCTTGGCCTCCCTTTGAAATCTTAGCAGAATCTTCTGTGACCTCCTAACTCTAGAATTCTTTATTCCTGGAGAACTAGTACCATGTGTTTACTGCCAATGGTCTTTTTCATCTAAAGCACTTGCCAAGCTTCCTGGGACCACAGCATGAGCTGTCATTGAGTACCTGATTGCTAGGCAGAGTGAAACATTTTTCTAGGTCCCTGAGGACAAGAAGAGTGCCCCAATTGTCTCTGTACTAATCTTGTACCCATACTCATAAAATAGGTGTAGTCTTGCAAATTATTATAATATCCTAAAGACATCTTTTATGTTGTCTCTGAACAATATTTAAAGCCTTTTTAAAAATGGCTGTGATGTTTTTAACAACCACAATATCCTTAGTCCCAGTTTTATTCACAGGTTTCTGGCCAAATTGCAAGCTTTTTTTTCCCCAAATATGTTTGTTTTGCTTTCTGCTTCTGATTATCACAATAATTTTGGATAAAAGCAACCATAAATATTCATGCTACCATTTAAATACTATGCAGCCTAGAATTTTTTTTTGCCAGATTAAGAAGTACATCACATTTAAACCTCACAGAATATCTCAGAACATAAGCTAAATGTACATAATTTCTTAGGCAGAATGTAGCACAAACTGTTTTTAGAACAATTTCCAATTGAATCCTGTTTCTTTTTGAAAACTTTTGAACAATGTGTTCATCATCTACAGTCCCATGAGCATTCTTGTTTATAAATCCCTCTAAATTACTCACTAAGTCCACCTACAAAATAATTGTTTTTTTCTATTAACACTAAATTTCCAAAATTATTTGCCATAAATTTCAAAAATCTTCGAAGTCACATAGTCAATTATGGCAACAACCTCACATCTCAGTAACAATTTCTGTTGTACTCACCTCTTTTACTGTTGTCATTAGAAATCCTGAAAAACACAGTGGGAAAAAGATAGCATTGTTTGGGGGCTGATGGTTTTAGAGGGCTCAGTCCCTAGATTGTTGCCTCCAGGCTTTAGGACTTGAGACAAAGAGGAACATCATGGCAAAACAATGTTGCAAGGAAAAACAGCTGAAACTTAGCACCAGGAAGGAAAAATATATACAGATAAAGATAAGGAGAGAGAGTGTGTGTGAGAGAGAGACAGAGACAGCGATAGAGACAGACAGAGAGAGAGGGAGAGATAGAGAGATCCACTTTCCCTTGACAAAATATATATCCCAAGGCAAACTTCCAATGACCTAGTTTCTCTACCCAAACCATATCTGACTAAAGTTACTACCAACTTTGTTCTTATCAGGGCATTAATGAACTGATTATATTAAAGTTCTCAAAACTAAATTGTTATATTTTTAAACACTTTTGAATTTTTTCACATGTAATTTTTTGAAGACACATAATAAATAAGCAATAACAGAGAATATATCAAAGATTTACTCAGTCCATAGGAGCTGTGCTAGTATAAATGCTATGTGGGTGCATTGGCTAAATAATATATGGTTTATAAACAGGAAATAGAGGCTACACATTTCAGAGGTGATATAAATTTAGTTGTATTAAAGCAAAACAGATTTTATAAGTTATTATGGCTATGAAGATCAAATCATTACTTAAGATTATAGAGGATACTGAAGCTATATAGTCTATTCAGGGCATGGAGGCTACTAAATTCATACCAACTACCTTAATGATAAAGGTAACAGAGGTCAAATCTATGAAGTTCATTTGGACTATGCAGGCAATACAGGATATACCATTTATAGAGGCTATGCTCATCACAGAAGTTGTTAATATGAAAAAGCCTATTCAGGATATAGAGGTTGTGTAAGTCAAAGAGAAAAATGAGTCATAGAGGATACTCTAATTATAGTGGTTACTGGTACCATAGAGACAACAGAGGTCATTTATTCTACTTGAACCATAAAAGTGAAATAGATTATGCAGCCTATACACATAATAGATGCTATGCTTGTTATAGAGGCTTTGTAGATAATAGTTGCTACACAGATTAAAGAAGCTATGCAAGTCATTGTGTCCACTAAGATTATTTAGGATAATTAGGCCTTAGAGTCTGGGTGCATCAATTGGGTTATTTAGAATTTAATTTTTTCTTATGATTAAGTACTTTTATGTCTTTGGCATATGTGTGTTGTTAATTTTATATGGTTTATAATTTAAATATAATGAATAAAAACCTCTTTGAGACTAAAGCAATCACTATATTTTTAAAATCTAAGAAAACAAACAATGTAAAATCAATGTTTATATCCAAATCATATTAGCATTCAAAACAGATTCATGTGTAGTCCAAAAACATTATTTTTTATTTATGTAACATATACAATAATGAGAATGAACAATGTGTCACAAGGATTATTCATTATATTTTCACATCTAATCAGAGAAAGGAATCAGAAACAATGTATATATGTAGAGAAAAGAATGTGACAGGATGCTGGCATGTTTGCAAAAAAGTATGAAAAGATCAGAGCACATCTGCAAACATAATTTTCTGCCAAGATTTAATTTTTGTTCTCAAGAAAACAAGCATAGCTTGCACCAGAGAACGTTTTTCAGCTCCTAATAAAAAGCTAAATAAGAACAAATGAAACTAAGTTGACGAAGTAACCACAAATGCAGAATGTGTTCCATAGATGACCTTGCATTTATAACAGTAGGGATTTATGCATATGTAATATATTATTACTGAATCATTTCCCTTGGCTTTGTACCACTAAAAAGAATATAAAAGGGACTGGCAAAATAAAGCACTGGGATTCATTAAGAAAAAAGCAGCTTTATTCTGGTTGCTGTGTGTGTCATGCAGGGCACAACAGAACTAAAAGTGTAAGGACCAAAGTATACTGAGAAGGGAACTTTTGGAATAAAAATGGGAAATTCTCATTCTCTTAGAACTCAATATTTAGCTTTGCTTAGAAGTCTTTTACATTCAATAGGGGTGAAGATTCCTGAATGCCTGCTCCAGGAACTCTTTGACACTATTGAAAAGCATTGCTACTCATCTCATTATCAAACTAAAGGGCAACTTAATTTAAGGAATTTTAAGTTAGTTCAAAAAGATTTAAGAAAACACCACCAAAGAGGAGAGGTTATGTCTATAAAACTTTGGAGTCTTTGTGGTGCTATAATACAAGCATTGCAGTTATTTGAATCTGAAAGTAAAAGTAATTTGCAAAAGAAATAAATAATTTATGAGGAGGCTTTCCTCCCAAGTGAAAGAGAGGCAATAAAATAAGACAATGTTATAGATACAGATAAGAAAAAGGGTGATGCTGTACTTTTACATTCTCCTAAGCCTCCTGAATCAGACACTGATGTTGGACCAAAAAATCAACATTTTACTTTTCCTGCTGCTTCATTTTCTGATGATAATGATCTTCTTCCACACACTAGTAGTTTCATTGATCCGCCTAATCTTTTCTGCGATTACTCCTTTTGCCTTTCATTCCTTTTCAAACAGCACAAAGGGAGCAAAAATGTGGATTTGGGAGTATAGTTCAAAAAATTTATTGGAAAACAATGATTACTGATCAGAAAACTTCTGTTTGTATGGATAGAAGGCAAAAAAAAATTTGAAGATTTGACAGACAGTGGAGCTGATGTTTCTGTCATTTAACTAACTTAATAAATGGCCTAAAATTTCTTGTGATATTGCTCTATCAGATCTTGGTACAATTGCTGAAGTTTGGCAAAGTTCTCAAAAATTATCTTCTCAAAAAGTTGACTGAGCAGTTTTAGAAAATTCTTTTTTTATATGGGGATCAATATATGGGGATGGGATTTGTTAGCTAAATTGGAAACTTCTTTGCTATACATCAAGAAACTAGTAGCCATTGCTCACACACTTTGGTCTTCAAATAGCACCTGAAAAATTACAAAATAAACTTCCAATACTTGGGTTATTTTCTTGAAAAACAGCGAATAAGACCACAAAAAAATATAAATTCACATGGATAAGTTACATACATTAAATGACTTTTAAAAGCTGTTGGGAGATATAAATTAGCTTTGTCCCACCTTGGGAATTCCAACCTTTTATTTAAAACATCTTTTTGCTACTCTTGAGAGAAATAGTTCTCTGAATAGCCCTCTTAACTACCAAAGCTGTACAAGAGTTGCAATTATTTCAGCAACAATTAAATGAAGGATTTCTGTCATATTTATTTCCTCATCAATCAATCCACATATTGATTTTCCACACTCCTAGTACTCCATCTGGTTCATTAGTACAGGTAGATAAAATTATTTAATCGACTTTTTGCCTAATAAATTTAATAAAATATTGGTCATACATTTAAATAAAATAGTTTTTTAATATGAAAGGCAGAAATCAATGTTTACAATTGTGTGGACAAGAACATTCCCAAATCATTACTCAATTATCAATTGCACAGATAAATCATAGTATTCAATTTAATAAAGAATGACAAATTGCTCTTTCAGGTCTTACTGGTCAGTTTTCTAATCACTACCTTCTTCCAAGATATTTGAATTTTTATGGAAAACTATGATAATAATTTTAATTCTTTTTCTTTAGCTCCAGTAACAGGAAGAACTGTTTTTACTGATGCTAAATAGACTTCAGCAGGATACTGGACACAATAAAAACACAAGTAATTTCTCACAATTTCACTTATGCTATTTCTTTAGCTCTGTGAGATTTTTCTGATAAACCTCTAAATATTGTTTCAGACTTTCGATATGCAGTATTATCTTGTTCCTTATTACCTACAGTGGATTTACCTATAATTCTGAAACATCTTATTGATAAATTATTCTTTCATGTACAAAATTTATTACTTCAGATATCATCAAATTTATATATTTGTCATATCAGGTCTCATTTCTCTCTTTCAGGTCCTTTAACTGAAGGTAATAAATGTATCAATCAATTTCTTTTCCCTTTACATACTGCTACTGTAGAACATGCTTTACAACATACTAATGCCAAAGGACTGCAAAGATCATATGGAATAACTAGATGCCAAGCACAGCATATTATTCATACCTGTCCTTATGTCATATTACATATTACATCCTTTTCATATTGCACCTTCACCTCCTGGGGTAAATCCATGAGTGGTCACAGTGAGTCAGCTGTGGCAAATGGATGTTTCATTATTTCCCTCCTTTGGGAAATTAAAATATCTGCATCACTCTATTGATACTCACACTCATTTTTAGTGGGCCTCTGCTCTAGCTTCTGACAAAGCTGATGCTGTGATTTCACACTTATTAACCTGCTTTGCTATAATGGGAATACCAAAAGGAATTAAAACAGGTAATGCATCAGCTAATCAATCTATGAAATTACAAAAGTTTTTGACCACTTATGGTATTCTTCATACATTTGGCATAGCTTATAATAATTGTGGTTAAGCTATTATTGAATGTGCTTATCACACTTTTTGGGAATATTTACAAAAAATAAAAAGGGGGAATAAGATAAAAGTAACCACTCCCAGAGATCTTCTACACAGTACATGGGTATTGGGGAAAATGCATTATAAAGGTAGAGATTTCCATAGATTCTTCACCATTTTGAGTGCCTTTAAGACTTAAGATAAAATATGAGAAACTCATTTGTCTGCCAGTTCCAGGAATTATCAAGAAGCAGAAATGACATTGCAGAGAGTGGGTCAAACTCTTAATTCTGTTAATTATTTTTTGGCAATGCTTGCTATTGTAACTTGCCAGGTGAGTATTATTAATGAAGAATCCTATGCTTATTGGGCTTATATTTCAAATCCTCCTTTAATAAGAGGAGTTTCTTGGGGAGAACCTGCAGTTCCACTATGTACTAATTAAACAGCCATTTTTTTCTCCCCTAGAATGTGAAGGTATAGAAAATTTGCCCAAACATCAAGAACCACATTCTATTACTAATTTGTATTTTCCTATTGAAAAATTGCCTTCATGTATTAGATTTCATGATTTTTGTTTACCAATTACAAATCCTAATCATATTCATGCATAGAATAATTGGGGAATTAGTTATCATAATTTTCACACTGCAGTATCACAGACCATCTATACAGTACTGCAGCATTCCTAATGCCTAATATTTATGGTTATGTCTATTTTACGATAAGATTTCTATCATTTACTTGAACTTTCTTCAATTTCAGTTGATCCCAAAATTAGAGATCACTATAGATAAAACAATGGAAATAATTTTATGTATCTATGGACACTGAATTAACAAACCTTCCTAGTGAGAATATGTCAGTATCAGAGAAGGTCTGTTGGCATAATTAAAGCCATCTCTCTTTTTTGTACCCCTAATATATGAATACTGTTCTTATTATCAAGAAATAGAAACTAGCCCAAGATAAAACCTACCAATATGGATACATACCAGTCTCTCTCTGTTCTCTTATTGAGATACAGAAAATATCTTACTGGCCCCTGAGTTGGTGATATCCTGGTTCCCTGTTATCTCCTTGAGAAAATAAAATGACTTGCTTGTTTGCCTGTTTCTTGTTCTGAGAGAGAGAAAAAACTGCCTGTCTCTGTTCCCCCAAACAACCTTGTTTTTGACAAATTCAGGGGATGCTAACTATGTCAGTCAGGACTAAACCTATCCCTAACACATGACCATGATTCTAGCCTATAAAAAGTAACATTCAAGGAGAAGTTGCTGCTGCTCTCTTTTTCTTTTAGTGCCCACAAAGAAGCCATATTCTGCCAAGATATATGCTAGTTTTCAACATGGGAGAGTAGAGGGCCCAGGACTAGTCTTTCTCACACTAACTCACAGCCATGATGACTGGGCGCATTCTCAGGGCTGGTGGATTTTATCTGAAAGCATACCTGTGACTATAATTCAGATAATGTTTTCTCATTCTTTGCAAAAAAAATGTTGTAAGTGACAAACTCCTATACAAACTCCTGTACAAATGCAACATTCTGTACAATACAATTGGGACATCTACATCATATAAACTATTTATTTTAATCTGTATGTCCAATTATTTTCAATCTTAGTTCTCACCTGCTCATTTGTTCCAGGCTACCCAAGCATGGTTTGTTTACTAGCAACATCATTGACTATGCTGAATTGGAAATAGATATAAAATGTCCATTCAAATAATGATTGGGAAATTTATGTAAACTTGAGTCCAGTGAAATGTTTTTCTAAAAATTATGATACTTATGACTTGTGATGATCCCTCAAGAGCATAAGTTTGCCACATTAATTGAAAAAGTGGTAATATCTATCTTCAAATCTTGTTCTCTTGCCACCTCAAATGTGTTCACTGGAGGACATTGCTTCTTTTGGAAAGTGCAATGCATAGAGTTCAATTTGTATCATTTCCCCTGATGAGGGGTAGATTTACTCCCTTGGTGGTAAAAATAAACTTTGAAAATTAGGTTATATGTAGCCATTTTCAAAGCATATGTAAAACACTAACAAATCTTATAAATAATTTGTGTTTATATCTACTCAACCCCAGCATTTTTTTTGTTTTTATTGTTTTGCAGTTATAAAAATTGAATCTGGTCACATTTTACCACTGAGCTACATCATCAGCCCTCTTTATTTTCACCAAGTGATGTGGTCTTTCTAACTTGCTCTGGCAGGCCTCAACATCGATAACCCCTTGGTTCAGTCCCCTGAGTTTCTGGGATTATAGGCATAAGACACAATACCCTCACTTGACCTTTGAAACTGACATAATGCCCTAACTGTGGCTTCTGCACACAATATATGCTCACATTTTGGCCTGTGACATTCATATAATGTTTTTATTTTTACCTCTTACACTCACATAATATATACTGTATCCTCTACCAATCACAATTTACTCTCCTGTGGACTCTGACACTCACATAACACTCACTGTGGTTTTGTAATTCACATAATATCTTCAATTAATTTGTGATTTTCATTATCATCTTTATTGCATGTGGCACTCACATAATACCTTCAATGTGACCACTGAGACTTATATGATACCCATATCTGACTTCTAACACACATAATATCCTCAATTTGCCTCTGACACTGATATAATATCTTTATTGTGTTCTTGACTATTTATATGATATTCTCAATGTGGCCTCTGACACTCACACAATATTCTCATTCTGTCTCTGATCCTCATATAATACATGGATTTTTCCTCTGATTTTCATATTTAACAACTGATGTGTCCTAAGATTACCATAAAACACTCATTGTGATCTCTGACACATAATACCTTCACTATAGCCTTGGACACTCACAAAATATCTTCATGTGTCATCTAGTATTCATATAATATCCTCATTATGGCCTCTGAGAGTGGCATAATACCCTCACAAAACCTCTGACACAAATGTAATATCATCATTTGGCATCTGAAACTGATATAATATCCTTATTCTGATTTGACACATATAATACACTCACTTTGGCCTCAGACACTGACATAATGTTTTCACTTGTCTGACTTTTCTACAATATCAATATATATTCTAATACTCACATAATATCTTTAGTGTGGCCTCTATCATGCATATATTGCCCTAAATGTAACCTCTAGTTTTAACATGATACCCTCCTGTGGTGTCTGACACTCACATAATACCTTTACTGTGGCTTGTGACTCTGATATTATATCTTCATTCTGACATTTAACACACACAAAATATGTTTACTGTTGCCATGTACTTTCAAATATTATCCACATTTTCACATAATGTGCTCACATAAATATCTCACTGTCTTCTGAAACTCACACAACCACTATGTAGCCTCTGACACTCACATAGTTCCCTGATTGTGGCTTCTGAATTTATAACTCATTATGTAATGTTACATTCACAGAATATTCTGTGACCACAATAGTCACATTATATTCTCACATGGTCTCTAACACTCATATAATATGTCCTCTGATACTTTTATGCTACACTCACTGTGACCTCTAACACTCACATAAAAACCTGACTGTAGTCTCTGATAGTCAAGTAATATTTCCATTTGGCTTTTGACCCAAACATGATACCAATATGTGGTCTTTACACTCAAATAATACCTTTACTGTGACTTCTGACACACAGAATAACTTCCCTTGGTGCCATACAATGACACAATACTTTCCAGACACCTTTGAAACACAATAACTTTGCAGTTGCCTCTAACATTGATATTATAATTTTACTATGATTTTGACATAATACCAACTATGGCCTTTGACACTTTATAATATTTTGATGTGGCCTCTGACAAAAACATAATATAATCACTTGGCCTGTTACATTCACATAATATTCTCAATATGACCAGACACTAATATTATGTTTTCACTATGGCCATTGACACTCACATAATACAGTCCTGTGGCCTTTCAACCTCACATAATATCCTCACTTTGCCTTTGACACTCACCACATACACTCCTGTGGCCAATGACAATTATATAATACCCTCACAATGGTCACTAACAGTGACATAATACCTTTATTAGATCTATTATATTTATATTATATTCTCTATATGGCCTCTGATATATTATATTCTTACTAGGTTCTATGTCACTTTCATAAACCTTCAGTGTGAACTGAGACACTCATCTAATACCCTTAGTGTGATGTCAGACACATAATACTCCCACTGCAGATTCTGACACACATAATATTTCAAATTGGCCTGTGACCATGATATAATATATTCAATATAATATTTGATGCTTACTCACTCTAACCTCTGACATTTATATAATGTCTTTACTGTGACCTCTGATAATACCCTCCCTTTTCCTCTGATACTGATATAATATTCTCCTTGAACTCTAACTTGCATATATTCACCTCACTATAGCTCTGATAATCACATAAAATTCTCATTGTGGCCTGTGACATTCACATAATGTAGTAAGTTTGACCTCAGACACTCACATAATATACTTACTTTGGCACTGTGTCCTCTGACACTGACATATTACATTCACTGTGGACTACCAAACTCATATAATACCCACATTATGGCCTCTAAAACTTACAAAATATCCTCACTGTGGCCTGTGTCACTCATACACCACCCTCAGTGTGACTGCAGACCCTCACATAATACACTCCTGTAGCTGCTGACACAAAATATCTTTGCTGTTATCTCTAAAACTCATATAATACTCTCTGTGGCCTCTGATACTTACATGGTATCCCGACTTAGACATCTGACATTCAACTCAAATTTCCATTGTTGCTCCTGACACTCACATAATATCATCAAGGAGTCCTTTGGTACTCAATACACTCCCTGAGAGCTCTGACATTCACAAAATACTACCACTGTGTCTTTTAACACTCACATACATCACTCAGTTTGGCGTGTGACACTCACATAATATCTCCAATGTATTCTCTGATAATCACATTATATCTTCCCTTGGGGCTTGATACTAGCAAATATCTTCCTCTGGTCTCTGACACTCACATAATCCTCACAGTGGTCTCTGACACAGATATAATACCCTCACTGTGGGCTGTGACACTGGCATTATATTCTCACTATAGAATCTAAAACTACTAAATGGAGTGTAAAACTACTAAATATTTTAACTTGACCTCTAAAATTAATATAATATGCTCACTGTGACCTAAGATGTTCATGTAATACTCACACTGTGCTCTATGATCCTGACATAAAATCTTCACTGGTCCTCTTACATACATTCAATAATCTCAGTATGGACTCTGACCCAGAATATTCTCAATTTGGCCTGTGACACTGATATAATTTCTTAATTGTGGCTAACTCTCACATAATGTCCTAACTTACCATCTCTTAATTACATAGTATTCTAACTGTGACCTATGATACTAATATAATATCCTCAGCGTGATCTCATAAACTCACATCGTATTTTAACTATGACCATTTTTACTGATAAATACCTTACCACGGTCATGGTCACTCAAAAAATTTATTCACTATGACCTCTAACATTCAAATAATACCCTTTACATCACCTCTACCACTCACATAATACCCTCAAAATGACCTCTGTCATTCACATTATAATCTCAGTGTGATTTATGATAGACAAAAAGTATCTTAAATAAGCCTGTATCACTCACATAATAACCTCACTGTGACATCTGAAAATAATATTCTTATTGTGGCCTGTGATGCTTACATAATATTCTCATTCTGATCTGACACTAACATAATGCATACACTCTGACTACTTACCCTCAGATAATACTTTCCCATGGCGTTTGATACTCCCATAACAAGCACTGTGACTTCTGACATTCAAAATACATTTTCACTGTGGCCTCTGATACTATCCTAATGCCTCACTATTACATGTGACACATAATCTCCCCGTGATTCTCATACATAAAATTTTAAATTTACCACAAACACTCATAATATCCTCACTGTGACCTCTGACACTCAGATAATATTCTCATTATGGCCTCTGAAATTCACTAAATATCTTGACTATCTTCTCTGACAATCACATAATATTTTCACCTAAATTCTAATGCTTAAATGAAACCATACTTATGGCCTCTGACATGATATCTTACTCTCACTGTGAATTCTGACACTCAAATAATACCCGGTTTGTGCCCTCTAACACTCACATAATACCCTAATGTGGCCTCTGGAACTCACATAAAAACCTTACTGTGGCTAATGACACTCATATAATTCATTAACTGTGGTTTGTTACACTTAGTTAAGATCCTCACTTGGCCTCTGTCACTCAAGTGATACCCTCTCTGTGGCCACTGAAACTTACATAATATTCATATTTTGGCTTCTGACTCTTACAAAATACTATCAATTTGGCTTCATATTCTCACATAATATCCTTATTGTGGCCTCTGGAACTCACTTATTATGCTCACTATGACCTCTGTTACTCACATAATACTCTTTCTCTGGCCTCTGATAGGTACATAATATTCTAATCTGACATGACACTCATATACTTACATCAATATGGTTTCTTATACTCACATGCTATGCTCATTCTGACACACATAATATTTTCATTTGGCCTCTCACACTCATATAATGCCATCATTATGAAATCCTACTCTTACATAATAACCTCAGAGTGACTTCTCATATTGACAACATATCTTCACTATGATCTATGACTCTTACATAATACTCTAATTTGGCTGCAGACTCTTTTATTGTATCCTCTCTAGTGCCTCTGAGACTCACTTAATACGCTCACTATTGCTCGTGGCACTCACAAAATATCCTTACAGAGAGCCTGAGAGACACATAATATCCTCAGGTGGAACTTGCCACTCACAAAATATTCTCACTGTGACCACTTACACACAATATATATTCTCGCTGTGATTGTTGTTACTTATAAAATTCCCTCAATTTGACCTGACTTTCATAAAATATGCTCACTTGGCTTTTTACAATGACATATTATCTTAACTGTAACCTTTCATATTACAACTTTATTTTTATCTCTTACACTCATATTATAACATGGCATGGCCACACATACATTCACTTTATCCTTACCTATTCCTCTGATACTAAGCTAATATTCTCAATATGGCATGTGACTCTCATGATGCATCCTCATTTTAAGCCTGATATTCACATAGTATCCTTACATAGCTTCTGATCCTCACATAATATTCTCTCTGTGACCCTTTATACTGATAATATATCCTTATACCAGCCTCTGTAACTTAGGTAATACCTCACTTTGGTCTCTGGCATTTACAAAATGTCCTCATTTCATCTGATGCTGACATAGTATCTTTCCTGTGACCACTGACCTTCAAATAATAACCTAACTGTGGCCTCCTCTGACACTCAAGTTATACAGTCACATTAAACTCTGAAAGAAAAAGTATTTTTAATTGGCCTCTGACATATAATATTCTCACTCTGACCTCTGGCATAACTTTATAGTTACCACTGACACTCATATGATAAACTCACTGTGATCTAACACTTTCATAATACCATTAGGCTGACCTCTGTCACTTACATAATAACCTTAATTTAAACACTAATGCTGATATAATATTTACACTATGGCCTCCCCCACTCACATGATATTCTTAATGTGACCTCTGACACATAATTTAACTGTGGTTTGTGACACATAATGTTCTTGACCTCCAATTACAATATAACCTTAGTGTGGCATCTGACACTCATATAATCCCTTCAGTGTAACCCAGGGCACTCTCATAATATCCTCACTGTGACCACTTTTACTGACATAATACCCTACTCTGGACTTTGGACACTCACAAAATATACTCACTATAACATCTGACACCTGCATTCATACATCATACACACAGTGTGACCTCAGACACTCATATAATACATTAACACATAATATCAACACTGTGGTCCTCTGACCTTTACATAAATATTTTCATTGAGGCTTCTGACTCTTCATTAATACCTTCACTGTGGCTTTTGATAATCACATAATACCTTAACTCTGTCTTCTGGAATTCAAACAATATCTACAGTGTGGCATATGCTACTCTCATAATATCCTCACTTAGCCTCTCAAATGGATATAATACAATCACTGTGACAACTGGTACTAATAAAAAAATCACTGTTACCTCTGATAGTTTCACCATATCTTCACTGTGACTTCTGTCACTCACCTAATATTCAACTGTGGTGACTGTCACTCATATAATACTCTCACTCTAGTGTTGGACTCTAACATAATATTTTCATTTGTCTTCTGATATTACATAATTTACTCACTTTGACCAGGACACTAATATAATACCCTCATGTGACCTCTGATGCTCACATATTATACTCACTATGACTTCTGTCAATCACATAATATCCTTACTCTATCCTCATTTAGTCACAAAATATACAAAACTCACATTTTACACTTATATAATGCCCTCGATTTGGATTCTTACACTGCATATTATACTCTATATGACTTCTGAAGCTCACATTATATTCTCACTTGGCCTCTGATGCTGACATAATATCACTGTGCTTTGTGTCACACACATAATATGCACAGTGTGAGCTCTGTTAATCAATAAATATCCTCACTATGACCACACTTGCAAAATATCCTTACTCTGACTTTTGACATTGACATAATATTCTTACATCATCTATGACACTGACATAATATTTTGACCATGACCTCTGACACTCACATAATAGACCCATTGTAGACTCTCTCACTTACATAATATTTTTCACAGTGGCCTGTGACATGTACATAATATCTGCAATGGAACCACTGATACTCAACTTTCACCTCACTGTGAGATGTTACACTCACAGAACATAATCACTGTGACTCTGATACTCACAATATTCTCACATGACCACTGACACTGACTTAATATGGTCATTGTTTACCACACTAAGGTCTACGTTTGACACTCAAATTATACTGTCACTCTGATCTCTGAAACAGACATAGTATCTTAAAATGGGATTAGGCATTAGCACAATATACTCATGTGACATCTGACACTCAAAGCATATTATCACTGTAATCTCTGACAGTCACCTAATACATTATTGTGGCCTGTGACATTAAAATGATATATTTTTGTGACCTTTATCACTCACAATTACAACACTGTGACCACTGTTAGTCATATAAACACTGTGAAGCTTGACACTCATTTAATACCCTGATGTGGCCACAGACACTTTCATGGTATTTCAAATGATGTCTCTGAAACTCACCCAATACTCTTACTATGACATGTGACGCTCAAAAATATCATCACTGTGAGCATGATAGTCACATAATATTCTCACATGACCTCTAAAATTTATATAATGTTCTTATGGTGACCTTTTACACTTACACTGTATTCTCAGTGTGAATTCTGTTACACAATATACCTTCACATTGGCTTCTGACATTTACAAAATATCTTCACTTTGCCTCTGATACTGATATAATTTCTTTACTGTGGGCTCTCACAGTCATAAAATACCCACAAGGTTTCTTCTAAAACTCACAAAACACTCTAACTATGGCATCTGATACTCATATAATACCCTAATTGTGACAATAGACACTCAACTAATACCCTCTTTTGTCACTGAAACTCAAAAAATACTATCACTTATACCATTGAAACTCATAGTGTATTTTCATTTGGTTAAAAAAAAAACTAACTGTAGCCTATGACACGCAAAATCTGGGGCTTTAGACACTCATGTAATACCTTATACTTTTCACTGTAAACTCTGACACTCAATGGGGCCTAAGATATTTACATAATTTACTTACTATGACCTTTCACACTCACATAATATCTGTGTATTATCCTCTAAAAACCACACTGTAACCTCTGAAAATCAAATATTTTACTCACTTAGGCTTTGACACTGGCAAAATATTTTTCTATGGACTCTGATACTCACCTAATAGCTTTGCAGTGGTCTCATACACTGATACAATATCTTCACTGTGGTCTCTGACACTAACATAATATACTCAATGGGACATTAGACACTCATATAATATGCTTGCTGTGCCAACTGACACTAACAAATATCCTTATTGGTCTCTCACATTCATTTAATAACTTTAATATGGTCCCTGATACTCACATAATATTCTCACTATGGCCTCAAATATTGACAAAATTTTGTCAATATGTTCTCGCTCACTCTTATACCATCCTCTTATGGCTTTTGTACTCACATAATTCCATCAATGTGACCTGTAACACCCCTAAAATACACCCACAGTGGCATCTGACCCTCAAATAAAAACCTCAGTTTGACCATTGACACTAACATAACACCCTCACTATGACATCTGATAATTAAATTATATCATAACTATGACCACTTCAAATTACATAATATCTTCTTTGTTTTTTTTACATTGTTTATTTCTTTATCTATTTGTTAATTGGTTTGTTTGTTTGTTTGTTTGTTCTATTTAGGTTTACATGATAGCAGAGTGTGATTAATTGTACAGAGATGGAGCACAACTTTTTATTTTTCTGGTTTTATGTGATGTAGAATCAGGATATACGTTCAGTCATACATAAAGCTAGGGTCATAAAGTTCATTATATTCCATCATTTTTACTGTCTCCTAACCCCCTCCTCCATTCTATCCCTGTGAACAGAGTTCCTCCATTCTTTCCATGTCCTCCCCCACATTATGGATCACTATCCACTTATCAATGAGTATAGTTTGCATTTGGTTTTCTGAGATTGGCTTAATTCACTTAGCATGATATTCTCCAAATACATCAATTTACCTAAAAAAGTCATAATTTTATTTTCTCTTATTGCTGAGTAATATCCTATTGTGTATATATACCACAGTTTCTTTATCCATTCATCAGTTTAAGAACATCTAGGTTTGTTTCCACAGTTTAGCTATTGTGAAGTTGTAAAATCCAAACTCAAAATGGAGTCACTCTGGCTCAGGCCTGCATGTATCAGCTAACCTGCTCTTTGTGCTTCTGTGATTAATGCTTTGCTATGCTTGCTTCTCACGGATGAGGGTGCATAACCACAGGCTTCCAAGACCCCCTGGCCAGTTACCTAAAGTTCCAGGAACTAAAAGGGGACATAGG
The DNA here is from genome assembly GCA_028644305.1 of Xerus rutilus. Classification (NCBI taxonomy): domain Eukaryota; kingdom Metazoa; phylum Chordata; class Mammalia; order Rodentia; family Sciuridae; genus Xerus; species Xerus rutilus. The sequence goes on from JAQQSJ010000020.1 coordinate 4,440,997, forward strand.
AGGCACTGTCACGGTTGAACTGTAAATAACTATAGGTTGAATACCTGCCAAATCATGTTTTCCTGAGTCATGTAGCTAGCCCACCCTATAGTAACCTCTGAAACCCTCACTTCAGGGTCACTCTCTGAAGGAAAGGAGAGCTGACTCCAATCGATTGGCCTGTGTGCCTATTTCCTCAATAAACTTTGCTGCTTTGCAGAGTTGTCTGGGCTGCACTTCTTGGGGAGAGGTGCGGGTTGGATGCAACAAAGTGAGCTGCTATAAATATTGAACAGGCTGCATCACTGTAGTATGCTGTTTTTAAGTCTTCTGGGAATAGACTAAGAACTGGCATAGACAGGTCTAATGGTGGTTCCATTCCGAGACTTCTAAGGATTCTCCATACTGCTTTCCAGATTGGTTGTACCAATTTGCAGTCCCACAATCAATGTATGAGTGTGATTTTCCCCCCACAACATTGGCAACACTTATTGTTGTTTGTATTCTTGATAATTGCCAGTCTGAGTGCATGTGATGAAATCTTAGGATAGTTTTGATTTGCATTTCTCTGATTGCTAGAGATTTGAACATTTTTTATATGTCTGTTAATCAATTGTATTTCTTCTGCTGTGAAGTTTGTGTTCAGCTCATTGGTTCATTTATTTATTTATTTATTTGCTGTTAAGTTTTTTGAGTTCTTTATATATCCTGGAGATTAGTGCTCTATCAGATGTGCATGAAGTAAAGATTTATTCCTCGAATGTCAGCTTTCTCTTCACTTCACTATTTCTTTTGTTGATAAGAAGCATTTTAGTTTGAATCCATCCCATTTATTGATTCTTGATTTCTTGTGCTATAGGAGTATTGTAAAGGAAGTAAGGCCCTAATCTGACATGACAAAGATTTGTGCCTGTTTTTTTTTTCTAATAGGCATTGGGTCTCTGCTCTAATTCCCAGGTCCTTGATCCACTTTGAGTTGAATTTTGTGCATGGTGAGAGATAGGGGTTTAGTTTTATTTTGCTGCATATGGATTTCCAGTTTCCTCAGCATCATTTGTTTACACATCAATTGTGTAAATACCTTTTCTATGTGTTTGGCTCCTTTGTCTAGTATCAGATAACTGTATTTAAGTAGGTTCATCTCTGTGTCTTCTATACCATTGGTCTACATGTCTATTTTGGTGCCAGTACAATGCCAGTTTTGTTACTATAGCTTTGTAGTATAACTTGAGGACTGGTATTGTAATGCTTCCTGCTTCAATCTTTTTGCTAAGGATTTCTATGACTATTCTGGTTCTCATTTTCCAAATAAATTTTATGATTGCCTTTTCTATTTCTATCTGGAATAACATTGGGATTTTAATTAAAATTGTGTTGAATTTATGAAGCACTTTAGGTAGTATGGCCATTTTGATAATATTGATTCTGCCTATCCAAGAGCATGGGAAATTTTTTCATCTTCTAAGGTCTTCTTCAATTTATTTTTTCAGTTTCTTGTAGTTTGCACTGTAGAGGTCTTTCACCTCTTCTTTTAAATTTATTCCTAAGTATTATATTTTTTTGAGGTTATTGTGAATGAGATAGTTTTCCTAATTCTGTTTCAGAGGTTTTATCACTGACATACAGAAATACAATTGATGTATGAGTGTTTATTTTATATCCCACTGTTTTGCTTAAATCATTTATTAATTCTAGAAGTTTTATGGTGGAATTTTTTGGATTCTCTAAGTATAAAATCATATCATATGGAAATAATGATAATGTGAGTTCTACTTTTTCTATTTGTGTCTCTTTAATTTCTATTCTCTGTGTAATTTCTATGGCTAGTGTTTCAAGAACTATGTTGAATAGCAGTAGTGAAACAGGGCATCTCTGTCTTGTTCCTAATTTTAGAGAAATTTTTTTCAGTTTTTGTCCATTTAGAATGGTGTTGGCATTGTGTTTAGCATAGATAGCTTTTACAAAGTTGAGGTGTGTTCCAACTATTTCAGGTACATTTTTTATGTTTTTCCCCTCAGATATGAGTCCCCTTTCTTTATATATCATCCCATGGACATGAGCTGTGGCAAAAGCTTACCTGTTATCTGTATAAATATTGATTATTAGATCTTCTCCAAGTTGGAGGGCTTGGGTTAATGCTATGAGTTCAACTCTTTTTGATGAGGTCCTTTTACCTAGGGATTTGAACCATATTATCTTATCAAAAGTCATCATTGTAGCTTCAGTATGTTGAATGTCATTCAGTAGGCATTATCTTAGGGATGATTCAAAGGTCAGGATGAGTCCCATAAATGTTGGATAACACCTATAAACAGTCATAGATAGGCATCTCTGGATTCAGATCCAGTAGCAGAGTAACTGCATTCAAATTGGTAGCCAGAGTAAATTGGATTCTTTGGGAGTCAATTAATAAAATCTGATCGTGGATGATAAGAGTGCCTGAAATCCATTTTCCAGGAGGGGATTTGAGTAATGTTTCAACCCCATGAGGAGAAGTTATACAATGTTCTTTGCCCAAAGTAAATTTATTTGCCTCTTTCATTAAGAGGGTAGTGGCTGCCATGTCTTGGTAGACAATTTGGCTACCCCCTGCCATAAAGTCAGTTTCATGGATAAGTAAGTTATGGTTCTTGTCCAAGGCCCAAGAGTTTGTGTCAATATTCCCTTTGTAATTGCATTACATTCTGACACATACAAATCAAAAGATTTTGAAGATCTGGAAGGGCTAATGCAGAAGCCTGAGTTAAGGCAAACTTAATTTTGAAAAGCTATCTCATCCTGGTCAGACCACTGGATTTATTCTCCTTTATCTTTAGTGGCTTCATATAGGGGTTTGGCTATTTCAGGAAAGTTCATGATCTAAAGTCTGCAACATCCTGTTGCCCCCAAAAAACTCATAAATCTGTCTCTTAGTTTTGGGGCAAAAAATCTGAGTCACAGCCTGATTTTTTTTCCTGATAACCATCTTTGACCCTCAAATAGTATTTATCCCAAGTAAGGGACTCATTTTATACATAGCTCGGCCTATTTGGAAGACACTCAATAACCTAAAGTCTGTAGTGTATCCCAGTAAGTCTTGGGTGATAAGTCCTGAGGAAAATCCTGGAAATTTCCAGGAGTAAATCATCCACATGTTGGAGGAGGGTCACTTCAGGGTGGCTTACCTTGTAATTTTGCAAATCTTTGTTGAGTGCATTATCAAAAAGAGTGGGAGAATTCTTGCATCCTTGGGCAGACTGGTACAAGTTAGTTGTCCTGTGTATTCCTCATTTGGGTCAGTCCATTAAAAAGGCAAAACTAATTTATTCAACTCAGCCAGGGTAAGACTGAAAAATTCATCTTTTCAGTCAAGTTTAGTACACACAATGTGATCTGGAGGCAAGAGACTCAATAGAGTATATGGATTAAAAACCGAAGGGTGTATTTTTCCTACTTGTTGACTTCTTGGAGGTCCTACACCGAGTGATAATCTTTTTTGCCCGGCTTTTGAACTGAGAGTAGAGGAGTATTCCAATTAGACTGATAAAATTTTAAAATACCTTCTTTTAAGAATTTATTTATATGTGAAATAATCCTCAATAGAGTCTTTATATTAATAGGATACTGTTTTACCCAAATCAAGGTGGCAGAGCTGGTCAGTTGTACAATTTCTGGGGGTTGAAGTTTCATCAAACACAAAGGATTAAATTCAGCTGACTGACTCTTGGAAGTCAGATAGTCTGACAGAAAGTCATAATTTGACAAATTATTGCCCAGATGATCACAGTTCTTGAGGGCACTTTCCCCTAAGGTTTCTTCTGGTAGTAGTTGATATTTTTCCCCCAGAGGACAACTGACAAGAAGGGTAATGGGTTCTTCTCCCAGGCAGATTATAGTATTTCCCTAGGCAAATGGTATAGTGGCCCCCAGCTTATGTAATAATTTTTGGCCTAATAGAGGATAGGGACACTTGAGCATTGAGAGAAAGGAGTGTGCAATTATTCCTTTTCCAAGGTCAATGATTCTAGCTTCAGTCCAAGAGTAATGCTGAGTATTTTCAGTAGCCCCTTGAATGGAATTTTTAAATTTTTTTGACTGGGGCCTTTAGGACTTTTGAGTACTGAAGCTGTTGCCCCAGTATTTATCAGGAAAGATGTCAGTTTACCCCCTATTTAAAGGTTGCCATGGGGTCCCGGGGACTCATTGGCAAAGAACCTTGGCCTCATCAATCTCTTTCATTTATGTTTAAAATGGGCTTAGAGAAGGGAGTCCATTTGAGTGAAGTTCTCCTTTTTCTAAGAGGTTATTTATTATTTCAATGCCCTTTCTTTTTATAATAGGCACATTGATCTTTATCCAAAGGATAGTTCCTAGGTTTAGTGGGTCCTGTATTTGGTTTAAAATTTTGTGATCAAGATGTAGCTAGAGTACCTTGGCTAATTTTTAGGTTTGTCTGTCTTCTGGGGAATCTGTTATTATACAATCTTTAAGCTATCTCCACCAACTCAAAGAGGACTTTCTCTTTAAAACCTTTTAATTCTAGGGCCAACTGGAACACAAAGTCCAGATTAATAGCTCATCTATTCTCGGGTTCTTCTAGATCAATTATAGTGTATAGTCTATAGGCCTGTAGGAGGTGCTAAAGAAAAGCACTTGGGGATTCATCTGGATTCTGGAAAGTCTTGCTTATCTTTGAAAACTTAGTCAGTTTTGGAGAAGCTGTATGGATTCCTCTCATGAGAGCCTAGTAAAACTGGTCTAGGAACCCCTTACTTTCATTCAAGTTTGGATCCCAATCTGGTCAGGTTGGAGGAAAAATGCAGGAGATCCAAACAGGATCCTCAGTGGGGAAACAAATAGAACACAGAATGGTTCTTTGGGCCCCACAGTGGATTTGTTCCTGTTGTTCTGAAGTAAAAATTGTCTGAAGTATTTGTTGGCAATCATCACAGATGGGCTGGTGAGTATGCAGGATTTGCAGCTCATTCCACATTCTGCCCTTGCTGCAGGAGAGTAGGGATAGGTGGGGTCAAGCCTCAGCCACAGGCTACTTGGGATAGTGCATCCTGCTCCACACCAGCTCCTGCTCTGGGTCCCACACAAAGCCACACAATGGCCAGCTCCACACACACACACCCATATCCAGCAAAGATTTTTTATCTGCTGACATTCTCAGGCCACCTTCTGCTGCCTGGGCACCACTCCCTCATGAGGCCAGCAGCTGAGGCAGGTCTCCCAGTGTGGTGCACAGGATAGGGTCACTGCCACTTCTATTGTGCCAATCAGTGCCACCACTGGTGCCTGGGACATGGCTCTCTGCTGTTCCATATTGACAAATGGAAAGAAGGTGGTATGCACAGACAAAACCTTGACAATTAGTCTCCAAAAAAAAAAAGACAAAAAAGGCAAAAGACAACTGTATTTTGACACCACTGAAGGCCAACCAGAAGACCATAGTGACATCTTGCAGGGTCCTGGGACTTGATGTGAGTTACTGCATCCAGTACTGACCTTGTTCCCCAGTAAGATTGATCTACCTGATTTCAGATTCCTAATGATATCTGGGAAAACTCGAGAGTGAGACCAAAAAGCATCTCTTGGGGGCTCTCACCTACTTTCAGTTTCAGCCAAGACTAAAATTTATCCAAATGAGTGAATCTATGAGATGAAAAATATCCTGCTGGGGCAACTCAGATGAGCCCTCAGATGTTATATCTGTGCAGTGAGAATTAATACACTCATAGATTTATTTGTCTAGTTCATTTCCATAGCTTAAGTATTATAAATTGAGCTGCTTTAAATATCATTGTGGCCATGTCACTATACTATGCAGATTTTAAGTGTTTTGGGTATATGATGGGGAGTGGGATAACTAGATCAAAAAGTATTTTAATACTAAGTTTTCTGAGAAATATCCATACTGCTTTCCATTGTGGTTTCACCTATTTGAAGTCCCATCAACAATGTAGGAGTGTACTTTTTCCCCACAACCTTGCCAACATTTATTGTTACTTGTAATTTTTATACTTGCTGGAGTGAGATGGATTCTCACTGTAGTTTTAATTTGCAATTTCTTAGTTGGTAGAGATGTTGCAATTCATTTTATCATATATTTAGTAACTAATTTTATTTCTTTTGTGAAACCTCTTTTCATTCTTTTGCCCATTTTTTGATTGAGTTATCATATTTTTTGGTGTTAACTTTTTTTTTTTTAATTTGACATATATCCTGAAGACTAATGTTCCATATGAGGTGTCAATGTAAAATATTTTTACCATTTTTGGACTGGGGTTGTAGCTCAGTGACATAGCAATTATCTAGCATGTGTGAGGCATTGGGTTAGATTCTCAGCACCACATATAAATGCATAAAATAGAGGTCCAATGACAAGTTGTTTTAATTAAATATCATAAATTATTCTACCATTCTCTAGGCTTTCTGTTCTCATTCTTGATTATTTATTTCCTGTGTGAAAGTGTAAAATCCAAACCCAAAATGGAGTCACTCTGGCTCAGGCCTGCATGTATCAGCTAACCTGTTCTTTGTGCTTCTGTGATTAATGCTTTTCTATGCTTGCTTCTCACAGATGGGGGGGCAAAACCACAGGCTGCCAGACCCCCTGGCCAGTTACCTAAAGTTCTAGGAACTGAAAGGAGACATAGGAGGTGTTGTCATGGTTGAGCTGTAAGTAACTATAGATAGATTATCTGCCAAATCCTGTTTTCCTGAGTCATGTAGCTAGCCCATCCTATAATCCTCTGAAAAACTCACTTTGGGGTCACTCTCTGATGGAAAAAAGAGCTGACCCCAATTGATTGGCCCATGTGCCTATTTCCTCAATAAACTTTGCTGCTTCTGCAGAGTTGTCTGGGCTGCACTTCTTGGGGAGAGGTGGGGGTTGGATGCAACAAAAGCATATTGGTTTGATACCATCACATTTATTGATTTTTTTATTTTATTTGATGTGCTTTAAATGTCTTGTTGAGAAATTCGGTTCCTCAGCTGACATGATGGGAATTTGGGCCTAATTTTTGTTCTGTTAAGTTCAGATTATTTGTAGTGCATACTGGAACTGCAGGTTCTCCCCAGAAAATCCTCTTATTAAAGGAGGATTTGGAATATAAGCCCAATAAGCACAGGATTCTTCATTAATAATACTCACCTGGCAAGTTATAATAGCAAGCATTGCCAAAAATAAATCAACAGAATTAAGAGCTTTACCTGCTCTCTGCAGTGTCTTTTGTGCTTCTTGAGTCAACTTCTTCAGCTGTCCCCAAGTTGGGGATCCTCATAACGAGTAGCCATTGTGAAGGTGCTCTGCATGGAAAATTCCTGGATCTGGCAGATGAATGGGTATCTAATATTTTATCTTAACAAATCTTAAAGGCATTCAAAACAGTGAAGAATCTGTGGAAATACAAGCATATCTTCTACCTTTATAATGCATTTTCCCCAATACCCATCCTTTTTCTCTGTCTTTGTACCAAATTCCATCCCCATGCATTTTAAACAAAGATGAAGATTTATTTTTGTTGAAACACATAAAGCTGTTGATTCCTGAGCAGCATACCACACATTCAAAAAATTTAAAGTTAACAACGTACTATGTAGAAGATCTCTGGGAGTGGTTACTTTTATCTTATTTCCCCTTTTTATTTTTTGTAAATATTCCCCAAAAGTGTAATTAGCATGTTCAATAATAGCTTAACCACAATTATTATAAGCTATGCCAAATGTATGAAGAATACCATAAGTGGTCAAAAACTTTTGTAATTTCATAGATTGGTAAGCTGGGGCATTACCTGTTTTAATTCCTTTTGGTATTCCCATTATAGCAAAGCAGGTTAATAAGTGTGAAATCACAACATCTGTTTTTAAGAGTTCTTTTTCTTTTCTTTTTTTAAATTTTATTAATTTATTTATATGTGGTGCTTAGAATTGACCCAGTGCCTCACACATGCTAGGCAAGCACTCTGAATCACAATCCCAGCCCTCACCCAACAGTTTTTGAAAATCATTTAATGTCTGTAATTATCCATACAAATTTGTATTTGTATTTTCTGTGGTCTTATCCATTGTTTTTCAATAACATAACCCAAATATTGAAAAGAAAATTCAGTTTGTATTTTTTCAGGTTCTATTTGAAGACCAAATTTTTGTGAAGCATCTGCAACACTTTGAAAAAATTCTTCTCAGACTTCCATTGTAGGAGCTGCTAAAAGAAGATCATTCATATAATAATATAGAATACAATAAGAGAATTGTTCTCCAACTTTAGAAAGTGATAGGGCAACAAATTTTTGACATAAAGTTGGACTATTTACCATTCCTTGAAGAAGAACTCTTCATTGGTATGTCTCTACAGTTTGATGATTATTATACTCAGGAACAGTAAAAGCAATTTTTTCTTTGTCTTGTGGACAAAGAGGAATAGTTAAAAAAAAACAATCTTTTATATCAATTACCATTATTGACCATGAATTAGGAATAAAAGCAGGTAAAGATATACCCAGTTGTAATCCCCCCATTGGCTTAATACACTTATTTACTCCTCTTATATCATTAATAATCTCCATTTACCAGAAGTTTTCTTAATCACAAAGACTGCAGAATTCCAAGGAGAAACTTAAGGTTCAATATGTCCTTTTTCTACTTGTTCTTTTACCAAAAGTTTAAGTACCTCAAGCTTTTCTTTAGATAATGGCCACTGCTTAATACATTTAGGAGTTTTATTTAACCACTCAAGAGGCATTGCTTGAGGTGTCTGAGCAGTGGCTACTAGATTTCCTGATGTATAATAACAGAAGTTCCCAATTTAGCTAATAAATTCCATCCCCATATGTTAATAGGTATTTTAACTATAAAAAGGGAATTTTCTAAAACTTCTCTGTCAACTATTTGACAAGATAATTTTTGAGAACTTTGCCAAATTTCAGCAATGGTACCAAGACATGATAGAGCAATATTACAAAGAACTGTAGGCAATTCATGTATAGAGTTCAGAACACAAAGAAAGGATAACTGACTCCAAATTTTAAAGCAAATTAAGCAAGCCTACATCATGTACAAAAATCAGCTCTACAGTGGCTATCTCCTTTAAGCAGCGAGGGCAGCAGCTCCATCCAGAAGCAGAGAAGTCTGCAACACAGAGAATCATAAATGTAGGTATACAGTTAACAAGTTTCTGGCAGTAGCAATACAGAGGCAGGTAGCAAGTCAATGATTTACATGGCTCAACATCCTAGATAGGGAGCAAACTCAGGTTGCAGCATGAGGGCACCACTTAGATTTTAAGGAGGCCAACTTTATCTAAGCAAAGCCAAACATGGTCTAAGCAAGTAAAACAAAAAATAAACTTTTATGACTTCTTGTCAAACTGGCTTTCAATCTTAAGACAGAATTAGGCTGTGTTAGATAATTACATTCATTTATCATTTATGAAAACACAATGTTTAAGTATATAGAATTATACCTGCTGAGCTTTAAATTAAGCAATTTTGTTTTAATAATGGCAAAGCAATTTTAAATCATTCATTGAGCAATAATTTTATGAAACCCACATTTATAGAGTTTGTCCCATTATTTTAAGTCTGATCTATTTATTTTTTAACATAGGCTATACATAAAAACCTGGTTTAGTTAAAATTTTAAGTCATAATTTTCTGTAGAAGGAAGTCCTAGAAGGAAAGATAATTAATTACATTTTAAACATTTTATAGAGAACAACATTCTTCATTGTCCAACCATCTGGAAAGAAAACGTGAGGTAGTGATTTTATTTGTTTACTCAATTTAAATTGAACTTTTTCAATCATGTGAATCAAAGGTATTTGGATCCATTTTTTAATTTTGGTTTGTGATTGCTCTATATGTTGGGTTTGATACATGAACACATGTATAGAAGACATGACAATACACAAAACAAAAAATAAAGCCCTCTTAGATTAAATGTTTACCTTGTAAATTGGTCTCTGAGTGAGGTAGAGTGCAAAAAAACTTTTATAGTTGGATAAAATATATCTGATCAGAAATCTTAATTTTAGCATGCAGAGTCAAATCAGGATATCAAAAAATATACAATTTAAAACCTAAGAGAATGGATAGAATGACATGACTGTTTATTGTTTCAATAAAGCACCATGAGAAAAAAGGAGGAAGAGAAGAGGGAGGGGGAAAGAGAAACCTCAAGTTGATTTGAACAGACTTTATTTTCCCTTTTCTTTTTTTTTCTTTTCCTTTGCATTGTAATGGCCTTTGATCAGGCTTTTCCTTTGCATTGTAATGGCCAAGGGAACTGTTACTTGTCAAGGGCCTTTTAATCCCTTTTTCCTCAGTTGGCTTTTAGGCCAGGTTTTGGTATAAAAATTTATAAAACATTATCTCTCATGACTTTTGAGGATTGAGGCTAGCCAAATAAAAGACAGTTTTTTCTGTTTTCTTTCCTTTCATTGCAGACTGGTCTCTTTCCCAGGATCTTTCTTTATAGGAAACAGTGAAGCATAAGCAAGAGCACTATGTTGAACATTCTCTTTTTTATTTCTTTGTTTTTTCATTATTTTTTAAAATGTTAAAACATTTCATATAATTCATTCATCCTCACCTCTTCTATCATTATCATTTCCAAAATCATCATGAGTGTCTGATTCAGGAGGCTTAGGAGGAGGTAAAAGTACAGCATCACCCTCCTTCTTATCTTTACCTATATTTATAACATCCTCTTTAATTGCCTCTCTTTCACTCAGGAGGGGATCCTCCTCATAATGTTCTTCTTTCTTTTGTGAATTACTTTCACTTTCAGTTTCAAATAATTGTAAAGCTTGTATTAAAATATCACAGAGTCCAAAGTTTTATAGACATAACCTCCCCTCTTTGGTGTTTTTTTTTTTTTAACTCTTTTATAACTAACTTCCATTCCTTTAAATTAAATTGTAGTTTAGTTTGATAATAAAGCCAATAGCAATGCTTTTCAATAGTGTCAAAGAGTTCCCTGAGCTGGCATTCAGGAACCTTCACCCTATTGAAAGTAAAAGTCCTTGAAGCAAATTTAAATACTGAGTTCTGAGGGAATGAGAATTTTTCATGTTTTTTGCTAAAAATTGCCCCTTTCAGTACACTTATTCGTGTATGTTTTTTTGCAAAGTCCCCCTTTGGCCCACTTACCCCAGGTTGCTCCTTTTTGGTTTGCCATGTATGTTGCTTCCCGTGGTTGTGCCCTAACATCTGGCACCATGATTTTGTGAATGGAATGAATATAAAGACAGCTGCTTTATTCGTAATGATCTAACACTTTATTTTTCCAGGCCCTTTTATATTCTTTTTAATGGTACAAAGCCAAGAGAAATGATAACAATATACATGCATAAAGCTCATTGTTAAAAGTGTGAGGTCAGTTACACCTATCCAGGGCTAGAGGAAGCTGGCAAGAAGGCAGGCCCACTGGCAAGAAGCCAAGGTTAGAAGAAGAGAAACCTGGCCTGACATATCAATTGGCAAAGAGCCAGGGCTAAGGAGAGAGAAGTCTTTGGGTACATCAGTTGGCAAGTGGCTGGGCCAAGTCTTGGTGTTCCAAGACCAGAGAGAGCAGGGTGTTCCCTCCTGCTCAGCCTTGCAGCTCTCCCTATAACCACACGTGTGTGACCAGGTCTCCTACATGTATCAATACTATTGTAGACATAGAATGGACACAAAAAGAAGCAAAATTTAGTTGTTAAAACATCTTTATATTGCAAGTATTTCCAATATAAAATGAGCATTAAAAAGCCCATCTATTTTTAAGTCTAATGCTTAGTCACAGGAGATAATAGTGAGTTCACAAATCTGTAATTTGCCCTTAGTTTGTCTTTGACAGCAACAGCATAATAATTAACAGATTTAATATGACTATTAGAACACGGTTATGAAAACATGTTGAATAAATCAACATATAAAATATGCTATTTGAGAGAATATATGAATCCACAGGGGACTTGGCTACAATTTCTGGCCTACTATTATGATAGAACAATATCAACACTATTCATTTAGCCAGCAAATGATTACCGAGTTTTTATGAAGTTAAAGTTACTAGAAGGAAATTTTGATATCACTCCATTTATTCATGATTGTTCAGGAAAAAACACTAGGATTCTTAGTAATAAACATGTTTGAAGTGAGTGGCATCAGTTAGAGAATTAAGACAATGAGTATCTGGGAGATGCAGGCTGCCCAGAGTTTATACTTAAGTCCATGTTGGATTGTGACCACTTGCTCCAATAGGTTCACATCTATTGTTTCCCTATGGGGCTTGCATTTTTGAGGTGAAGAACTTCATTTCCCAAATAGGAAAAAAAATATCAAATGTTGTACTTCCAAAGGTGGAGAGGGTGGATATTCCTGTCATTATATAAGCACTGCAATTGGGGGTTTGCATCAAATTCCCGGGAGATTTTTCAAAAAGGAAATACATTATCTCATAGAACCAGAGACTATGTTCTCTCTCAAAACTTTAGAGAAAGATTTGTTCATGTTTTCTCCATCCTTCTGTAGCAAGGTCACTCCTTCAATCATGGAAGCCTGCAACCACTGACACATTCTTCAAGTACCTGTTTTTCTTCTGTGTCTATGTCTTTTCTTGGTTTTCACTTTCTCTCTTTCTTATAAGTGAAACACAGCCACTTCAACTTATATTACCTTACTTGAAGATCACTTTTTATAAGTCCATTGTATCTGCAGTCATAAGATTTCAAATAAGGTCACAGTTGGAACCACTGGGGCTAAAACTCAGCCTTTTATGAGGACATATTTCAACTCATAAAACAGTGCCTCTCTTCTTGTATAAACCCACTATGAGAAAATATAAAATTTTCCTGGTTCTTGTAATGTCACCCAAGAGTTCTGGATATAAGTAACAAAGGATATACTGTTACTCAGGCAACTGTTTTGCAGTGTGTGTGAGTGTATGTGTGTATGTGTGTGTGTGTATATGTGTGTATGTTTGTTTGTTTGTTTGACTCTGTAATCCCTGTAAACTATGTAGCCACAATGACATGTATAATTTTAAATTCATGGGATTCCTAAATTATGTGAATAATTTCCATGAACTGCTTATACTCTATCAATTAATTAGCCACTAATTCCAATGAATAAAAGTATTTGTTCCTATACCTGTGTAGTGTCTATAACCTAATTAATCTCAATTACCTAGTGTTTTTAATGACCTTAATAAACCCTATTACATGAGGAGCCTCTGTGGCCTGAGTTGCCTGAATCACTCAATTAGCCTCTACCATCTGTGATTTGAGTAGCCTCTATGACGTGTACGAATTTATGATGTGAGTACCCTCTATCTTATGCACACACTCTCTGAATAGAAAAGCCTGTATGACCTGAGTTTTATCTCTCCCCTGTCTAGCCTCCATGACATGAATTGTTTCTATGACCTTTGGAGAACCTTTGGTCTTATTTGCCTGTATAGCCTGTTTACATGTATGGCTGATTATCTTTTCCACTTAAGAAGCCTTTACCAGTTGAGTAGCCTCTATCATCTGTATAGACTATAGACCTCTATGACCTGATAGGTTCCACCACTATAGTGGTTTATTACCTGACTGTACTCTGTGATCAATGTAGCCTCTATGAGCAGCAACAGTTTTATTAGCAACATACCTTTATTAGCCTTCATAGCCTTAGTATCTTAAATGACCTTAGTATCCCCTTATGGCTGCACAGATGCTAATCCGTGTGTATGCACTTTGGTTTACATAGCCTCTATAACCTGAGAATCTCACATGACATGAATAGTTTAAATCAACTTAGTAGCTCCTAAAACCTGCGTATCTTCTAGGATTAATTAACTTGTTTGAACTGAATATCCTCTATGCTCTAGAAGCCTTTATGACAGAATGAGAAACTTTGGTTTGAACTTACTTTGTGATGTTCATATACTCTATGGCCTGTTTCTCTCTATGACCAAAATAACCTGTATGATCTTCTTAGCTTTTGTGAATAATGTAAGCTCTAAAAATTGTATGTCTTTTTTTTTCTCTTGAGTGGTCTAAATAATCTTAATAGCCCCTAGGATCTTCCTAGCTTTTTTCCTTAATAGACTCTCTAGCACAAGTAGCCTCCATGAATTCAGAAGTGTTTTTCTCTAGAGTAACACCATGAAATCTTTACTCACATATGTGTAACATCTTTAATCATAATAGTGTAATTTATGGACTCTAAATGACTGGAGTTGTCTTTATGAGTGCAGGAGTGATTATTATATGCACATTCTATTATGTGGCTATCTCTCTGACCTATGTAGCCACTGTGACATGTGTAAATTTAATGGTCTGAGTAGTCTAAGCAGAATAAGTGACACACTTCAACACTATCACCTGAGTAACCTTTATGATCTGAATAGCTTAAATAATCTGAGAGGCCCCTATGCTAGTGAAGTCTCCATGGTATAATGGCCTCTATTACATTAGCAACCTAAAATATTTTAGAAACCCCTATGACCTAAAAAAAACCTGTATGGTTCAAATTGCTTCTATAACATGCCAAGCCTACAGCCTATATAGCCTCCTTGCCCTGAGTTGCCTGTATTACTACTGAAGACTCTAAAACCAGCATAAGTACCATTATACAATAGTGTATGTGACTTTCATGGACTCTTACCCAAGTAGCCTATATGACTTTGTCAGCCTTTAAGACCTTTGTCAGCCTTTAAGACTTTGTAGTCCAAGTAGACTCTGTCCTATGAACAATGTATTAATTGAATAATTTTACCATCTCTGTTTCTTGTATTACTTGCCTGGTCTCTGTGACTTTCTTGGACTTTATGAACACTGGACATATTACTATGGGATTAGTAGCATCTATGACCAGCATAACCACTGTACTTGGTAGACTGTTTGGCCAGAATAACTTTTATAAACTGAGTAGCTTATATGACTAGTATGTCTATTATATGCGTAAATTGATATGTTCTTAGTAGGCTCAATGTTCTGTATAACCTCCATTCTCTTAATAGCTCTATTACCTGTGTTGCTTCTAAGACCACCTAATTCTCTTCAGATGGAGTTGTCCCTATGACCTGTTCAGCACATATGTCTTAAAAAGTCTCAATTTCCTGCATTTTCTTTACCACTTGTAGAGACTGTAAGGCTTAATTAGTTTCTATTACTTTTGTAAAATCTATGACCTGTGTATCTTCTATAAACTGTACAACCTCTGTAATGTGGGTAGATTCTATTGTCTGAGTACCCTGTATGGTTTGAGTAACCTCTGTAACTTTTGTAGCTCCTAGGCCTAAATCACATAATTTGCAAGCCATGTATGACCTGAGTAGCATCTATGATAAAGTAGACCTTAGTAACTTATGTCACTTGCAGGGCTTCTTTGACCTGTAAACATTCTATTACCTGTGCAGCCTCTTTGGATTGAGTGCTTCTTTTAATCACATAGCCTCTATGATTTTCAGAAAGTCTATGACTTGTATATCATCTATTTTATAATCTGCATATGTTGTCTTCATGATCTCTGTAGCTTCTATGACCTCTATAGTCTCTTTAGCCCAAAAGGCATTTATTGCCTGCATACCCTTCAACATTTGAATACCCTCTAGAAACTGAATATTCTCCATTAGTCATGAAGCCTCTATAAAGCTTCAACATTTGAATACCCTCTAGAAACTGAATATTCTCTATTAGTCATGAAGCCTCTATAAAGAAATGGTTCTCTGATCTGATTAGCACATATGAGATGAGTAGCTTCTAAAGCCTTACTGGCCTAGGTGACTTGCCCAAATTAATTTTTATCCTGTATAAACTGTGCAGTCTCTATAACCTATTTAGCTTCTATGCAATGAGTACCACCTATAATCCTCATAGTTTTAAAGACTTGTGTAGCCTCTATGACTTTGGTGTCTTCTATGACCTACATAGACACTATAGACTGAATAGTCTAAAATATCTTATTAATCCCTTTGAATTGCATAGACTATATTACCTAAGTAACCCCTATGTTCTAGTTGCTTAATGATCTGAATCTGCTATGAAATGAGCAGCATCTATGAAGTGAATTGCCATTGTTACTAATTAACTCACTACAACTGGAATGACTTCTAGGCAAATGAATGGCCTCTATGTCTAGCATAACCTCTATGATCTGTGTAGCTAGTACATCCTCAGTAGTCTCTGGAAATTGAGTAGAATATATAAAATTGAGTAACAGGCATGAGAACATCTATGACCAGAATAACCTTTATAAACTTTGTACTTTCTATGTCCTATGTAGCCTCTATCAACTCTATAAAATGAATCTGGAGTAGCCAAAATGAACTCAGCAGCCTGCACATCTTCATTGACTTTTGTAGTCCCTTTGACCTACACAGCTTGTATGGTCTGTGTAAACTCTAGGGCCTTTGCAATACATGATTTATGATCTACTTATGACATTATCAGCCTAAGCCCTGTTGTTTATCTGACCCCAGCATCTCCTTGATCTTTGCAAACTGAATGATCTAAATAGTCAGTATGAACTCTGTAGGCTCTATCACTTAGTAACCTGTATGACCTGCATAGCTTCTATTACATGGACAGGTTTTATGGCCTGAAGCTTTGTAGCTATAAACTTTGTGGCCACTATGGTCTGTTTACTCTTGATGTCCTTATATCCTAAAAGAACATAGCAAGCCCTATGTCCTGGATGGAGTTTATGGCCTGACCATGCTCTACAACTTTATGATTTCTACTATGACCTGCATAACCATCGTGGCTGAGTTTCCTAAATGTTGGGAGAAGCTTAACCACTATGGCCTGAATAGCCTAAATAACCTTAGTATACATTATGTCCTGTTTAGCCTCTATAAGCAGAATATCTTCTACTAGAAGACCCAAAATTTCCATGAAAAAAGTAAGAGTTACAAATATACCAATATAGCAAAATATTAAATTAACAACCATAAATCAATTTTATTTCTTTACATCAATGATTAATCAGCTGAAAGAGAAATTAGGGAAGCTATCTTCTTTACAATAGCCTCAGACAATAAAATATGTGAGAATCAATGTAAAAAAGAGATAAAAGACCTATACAATAAAAACTACAGAATCCTACAGAAATAATTTGAAGATGACCTTAGAAAAAGAACTTTCATGTTCTTAGATAGGCAGAATTAGCATTGTAAAAATGGCCATAATACCAAAAATGCTATACAGGTTTAATGCAATTTCTGCTAATGTTCCAAAAACATTTCTTATAGAAAAAGAAAAACAGTCATGCATTCATTTGAAAAAATATGATCAAGAAAAGTCAAAGAAATCCTTTTCAAAAAAAGTGAAGCAGAAGGCCTCACAATATCAGTCTTTAAATTATACTATATATCTAGAGTAACAAAACAGCATGGTATCAATATCAAAATAGACATGAAGACCAATGGTAAAAAAAGTAAAAGCATAGAGACAAACCAACATAAAACAGTTATCTCACCCTGGACAAAGGCCCTATAATCATACAGTAGAGAAATATAGCTTCATCCACAAGTGATATTGGACAAACTGGAAATTTATATGTAACCAAGTGAAAGTAAACTATCTGTTGTCTTAAACAAAATTAATCTCAAAATTAATGAAGAACCTAAGCATTATAACAAAGAATCTGAACCTGATAGAAGAAAAATTAGGCCCAAATTCCCATCATGTCAGCTGAGGAACTGAATTTCTCAACAAGACATTTAAAGCACATAAAATAAAATAAAAAAATCAGTAAATGTGATGGTATCAAACCAATAAGCTTTCACACAGGAAATAAATAATCAAGAATGAGAACAGAGGGCCTAGAAAATGGTAGAATAATTTATGATATTTAATTAAAAAAATTAGTTGTCAATGGATTTCTATTTAATGCATTTATATGTGGTGCTGAGAATCTAACCCAGTGCCTCACACATGCTAAGCAAGTGCTATACCACTGAGCCACAAACACAGCCCAAAAATGGTAAAATATTTTACATTGACACCTCACATAGAGCATTAATCTTCAGGATATATTTCAAATTAAAAAAATTAACACCAAAAAATATAATAACTCAATAAATAGGCAAAGGAATGAAAAGATGCATCACAGAAGAAATAAAATAGTTACTAAATATATGAAAAAAGTAAATTGCAACATCTCTACCAACTAAGAAATTGCAAATTAAAAACTGCAGTGAGAATCCATCTTACTACAGTTAGAATGGCAAGTATAAAGAATACAATAATCATAAATGTTGGCAAGGTTGTGTGGAAAATGTATACTCCTAAAATGCTGATGGGACTTCAAATATGTGAAACCACGATGGAAAGCAGTATGGATATTTCTCAAAAAACTTAGAATTAAAATAATTTTTGATCCAGTTATCCCACTCCTCACCATACACCTAAAGCACTTAAAATCTGCATAGTATAGTGACATGGCCACAACGATGTTTACAGCAGCTCAATTTACAATACTTAAGCTATGGAACTGAACTAGCTATTCTTCAATAGATGAATAAATAAAGAATATGTGGTACACAACCACAATGGAAAATTACTGAGCCATAAAGAAGAATAAAATTATAGCCTTTGCCCATAGTTGGATGGACTGGAGATTGTCATGCTAAGTAATATAAAACAATTTCAAAAATCCAAAGGCTACATTTTCTCTCCAATATGACTCACCATAGGTTGGAGGAAGAGGGAGAAGTGGATGTTTACTTGATTTCACAGAAGTAGTAAGGTCAGTGGAGGAGGGCCGGGGATGGGAAACACAGTAGAATAAATTGAACCTAACTTTTCTATGTTAATATATAAATAAATGATGAGTGTAACCCCACAATATGTACAACCACAAAAATGGGGATGCTATATTGCATGTATGTATGATATCTCAAAATACATTCTACTGATTTGTGTGTATAACTAAAAAGAATAATTAAAATTTTAAAATAATTCATGACCTATGTATCCTCTGCAGTCTGATTTGTTTCTATTATCTGAGTAGCCTTGTGTCATGCATAATATCTATGGGTGTCTTAGACATCCATAGTCTAATGGCATTGTAGTGTAAATGACAATAATATTTTCTATGACCTGCCTAGACTCTGTGGCTTGAGTAGAAATTATGACCTCAGTATTCTCAGTGACTTGCATTTCCTCTATGGCCTGAGTAGCCCCTATGACATTTTTAGCATTTATCTAAAATCTGTATAACTTCTATAAAATATGCAACTCCTATGACTTTCAGTACCTCTATGTCCTGATAGACTCAATGGCCTCAGTGGTCTGAATAACTTTAAGAGCATAAATTGCCTAAGTAGCCTCTATTGCCCTTATACCCTCTGTGACATGAGAATTTTTAATGAACTGAACACCTTTATGACTAGCATAACCTCTATGACTTGCATATCCTCTAATGGCCTGAAAAGCCATTATGATCTATGCAGACTTTATGGCCTGTAGAGCCTCTTTGAATTTTATATCTTTATTTTTATAGCTTCTCTTGTATGAGTATTATCTGTCATTTTCAGAGCTTATATATCCTGCATGACTTTTAGAACATGATTAGTTTTATGACCTGATTAGTGTAATAGACTTTAGGAAACACTATGATCTACATAATTTCCTATGCTTTGGGTAGGCTTCATGACCTGAGTAGACTATATAAACTGTGTAGCTTATAAAACCTAAGTAGCTCCTGTTTTTATGTATCATCTATATCTGAGTGTCCTCTATTGCCTGTGTATCTCTATTGCCTCTTGTCTCAGTAGTCTTTCTGACATGTATAGCCTCTCTGACATGTGTATTTTGAATGATCTATGTGGTCTCCATAAACATAATGGCCTAATTAATCTAAATGTCTTAAGTCGCTTCAATGTCTTAGTATTCATTATAACCTTCATAGTCTTTATGACTGAATATCCTGTACAACCTGCCTCATACATTTTTATGCCTTTAGCAGCTTAATTAACTGACCTGCATTGCATTTAGTTTGATATATATATGTGTGTGTATGTGTGTGTGTTGTATTATACACACATACTTCTCTCTCTTTCTCTCTCTCTATATATATATACATATATATATATATATATATATATTCATAAAACTCTATATATATTAAGAGGCTGAGACATGGCCTATCATTTGCCACAGCTTTACTAGATAGATATTTTATGTTATTCACATTTCATAATCTTGGGGTTATTTACTTTACCTCAGTTTTCTTTCCATCTTCAGGATCACACTCTTAGAGGCCACCAGCATAATTGTTGATCCTGAATCACTTTGCCTGACCTCCCAAGTCTCCCACTGAGATCTCAGTGAAAGCCTCTCTGATCCCCTAACTCTGGTATATTACATTACTGCAAACCCAGCAGCAAAATGTTTTGTAAAGACTGCCATCATCTCAGTCATAGCAAAGCCTCTTGGGACTGTAACTGCATCAGAATCTGAGTTCCCATGGATTTCTAAATATAGTGACAAAACTTCCTGTGTAAGCAGGGTGTCTGCATGGTGCCTTGTAAAAGAAAATTTTACATTTACTTTTTTGAGTCTGAAAAAATGGTGATCTTTCCAAATTCTGAGATGCTATCAAGCATCTTCTTCTCTACATGGCCTGAGTATCCACAATGTCCTGAGTACTGTGACCCATTCTGCCTAATGGCTGCAATAGCCTAAATGACCTGTTTAGCTGCTGTGGTTGGAGAAAACTAAGTGGCTTTTATAAAACCCACAAATTATCAGCCATCCATGATACCAAAATTGGCTCTATTCCCTTAAAATCCTCTATTAAAATTATTAAAATCCAATATTGTAACTTCTGTAGCCAGAATAGATTAATAACATTAGTATCTTGTATGAGATACACATTATCTTGAACCTGAGTAGCCTCTATGACATGTGTAGCATCTGAAATTCTAAGTAACTTCTGTGACCTTTAGCCATCAATGCTTACATAGTTTTATTTTTTATGAACTCTATGCCCTGAGTAGACTGTATAACATAGGTAGCATTTGTGTCCTCAGAAGCTTGTATTGCTTCTACATATCCCATGAGCCAAGTAGCCCCTTGCAACTCAGTTTTATCTATTGCCAGCATAATAGCTGTGAATCACATAGCTTCCATACTCAGGATAACCTCTGAGACCAGCATAACATATAAAACCTGTGCATACACTATGACTGATTAACTCTTATTTCTTAGATATTTTCAATACTATCCTCTGTATTCTTTGTAGCATTAAGGCCTGAGTAGCCTGTATGACCTGCTTAGAATTTATGAGTTGCATAGCCTCTATATCCTTTTAATCCTTTTTGGCATTCATAGTTTTCTAGGACTTGAGTAACCTCTATTTTGTAAGTATACTCTATTGCTGGTGTAGGCTCCATAACTTCAGTAGCCTGTTGGAATTCATTTTTCTCTATGACCAAAATGACCTCTGTGACTATGAACAGCATAGCCTCTATGCAAATCCTAACCATTATAACCTGTGCAGCATCTATGTCCTGAATAGCCTCTAGGATCTGAGTTCTCTAGGTAATCCCAATATATTATATGTCCTACATAGCTTTTATGTAATTAGGAACATTTAGAACCTACATAACCTGAATGATATACACACATGTGTATATCATATAACCTCAATAATATGCGAATTTATATGGCCGTATTGACCTCTATGGTCCAAGCAGCCTTTACAACTTATGTAGCCTGTGTGGTTGGAGTTGCCACAAAACCCTAAATAGCTTATATGTATTCAGTAGTCATTAGGATCTTTATAACCCATAATGAATGAAAGTGTTGATTCAATATAGTGTCAACACTTTATTGAGTATATAGTAGATTTCTCTATGACCTGTACAAAACAATAATTTGTGTAGCATGTATGACATGCACAGCATCTATTCTTGTGTATCATTTATGGCCTGATATCATCAAATGCACACATAGCCTATAACTTTAATGACCTGCATAGTCTCTATGGTGTGAATAGCCTCTATATCCTGTGCAGACATTAGACTAGCATAGTACTTATGACTTGAGTAGCATAAATGACAACAGCAACCTCTATTACCTGGAAAAGCCTATGACCTGTAGACTCTATGTCCTAAATATTCTATATCAGCTGCATTAATTCTAATGGTCTGTGTAGCCTCAATAACGTGAACAAGTTCTGATTTGCTTAGTGTGTATCATCTGTACAACCACTATGAATTTAGTCAGTTACCTCTATGTGTAGAAGAGCCTCTACAAACCATAAAGTTTCCATGACATGAAGAGGCCCTATGGCTTGTGTAGTAGCTAGAGCCAGAGTTGTGTGATAACCTGTGTGTGTAGCCTGTTTGAATCACAGAGCATCACAGACCTGATTAGTATATACTTCCTGAATAAACTCAATGACCTATGTAGATTTGATATCATGAGTAGAATAAATGACCTCATTATGTGCTATGACATCTGAAGCTACTATAACCTTGGTGCCTTCTATGACCCTAGTAGCTTGTTTAGCCTTTATATTCTGAGAAGTCTGAATGATGCACCTACCCTATTTGGCCTTATTAGCCTAATTAATTATACTAGAACCAATGGCATGCATATCCTTTATGACCAGAGTAGCATCTATGACCAATAACGTGTCTGAGAAGCATGACATCTATTAAAGGCACAGTGTCTATGACCTGTATTATGTTTATGTTCTTGCAAAATTAGCAAGTAAATATTAATGCATTATCAGGGTGCCTTGAGACCCCTTACATTTAAAGAAATGTAACTCTTTAAAACACCCCTGTCCTGGCTGATTGGGAGACTCACTGCCTTTGGGAAAGGAGTCCCCTGTGTTTCTCCTTTGCTAACAAAGCAATAAACCTTCTTTTTCCTTTTTCTCAAAACCATGTCCTCATTATTAAGTTGACATTAATTGGCATTGGGGAAAGGGACCGAGCTTTCTGTTACATCCTGCTAGAATACATGACCTGTATAACCGGTGTAACCTCTATTTTCTCTGTAACAACTATAATTTGGATATTTTTACCTACAGAGACACTATAAGGTTATTGGATAAAAATTGCAATAGTTCATATCAGCATTGCTAGGGAGAAGGACACATGAACACCATGAAAAAATCAAAGAAAAAAAATGCCCCCCAAAATGAAGATGCTACAGTAATAGAATATATTGACAGCACAGTAGATAAAATGTCAGAGAAGGAGTTCATAATGTACACAATTAAAATGATTGGTGAGACACACAGTAATATAAGAGAGAAATTACAGGCAATAATTGATTAATCCAAAAAGATATTAGAGAATAGATATAGTGAACTATTTATTACACCAACAAAAAAAATAATAGAGAAAATACAGGTAGCCAACAATTACTTCAAGAAAGAGATAGAGACTCTAAAAAAAATAATTGAAATGAAGGAAACCACAATCCAAATAAAAATTCAATAGAAAGCATCATCAATAGACTAGATCATTTGGAATGCAGAACATCAGGCAATGAATAAAAACTATATAATCTTGACAATAAAGTTGACCACACAATGAAGATGGTAAGAAACCATGAACATAATATCCAACAATTATTGAATAATATTAAAAAGATAAATCCATGAATTGTCAGGATAGAGGATGTCACAGAGATACAAATCAAAGTAATTCACAATCTCTTCAATAAAATAATATCAAAAATGTCCCAAAAATGAATAATAAATTGAAAAATCAAATAAAAGAGGACACCAAATGGACAACTACAACAGATTCACAACAAGGAACATTGTAATAAAAATTCCTAGCATACACAATAAGAATATAATTTTAAAAGCTGCAAAAAATATTGTCAGATTACTTAAAAGGGGAAAACAATTTGGATACCAACAGATTTCTCAACCTAGACCATCAAAGCCAGAATATTCTGGAAAAACATATACCACACTCTGAAAGAAAATGAATGCCAATGTAGAATCTTATATTCAGCAAAATTAAGCTTCAGATTTAATGAAGAAATAAAAACATTTTATGATAAACAAAAGTTAAAAGAATTTACAATGAAAAAAATTCTGAATTACATAACATCCTCAGCAAAATATTCCAGGAGGAGAAAGTAAAAAAACAACAATAAAAATCAGCAAAGTGATGAATAACATTAAAGGAAAAATCCAATCAAAGAAGAAATAAGTGAAGTTAAAAATCAAAAGTAAAACAAAATGACCAAAATTACAAACAATATTTCAATAATAATTCTGAAAGTAAAAGACCTAAACTCATCAATTAAAAGCTATGGACTGGCAGATTGTATTAAATAAGAAAAAGAACCAACCGTATGCTGCTTTCAAGAGACTCATAGAAAAAGACATCCCCAGACCAAAAGTGAAAGATAGGGAAAACATCTACCACTCTCCTGGAAGCAGGGGTTTCCATCCTCATATCAGATAAATGGACTTCATATCAAAGATAATCAGAAGAGATAATGAAGAACGTTTTATACTGCTTCCAGTAATCATACATCAATAAGACATAAAAATCACAAATACATGCTTCAAATAATGGAGCACACATGTATGTCAAAAAAACCAAAAACAACAAAAACTTCTCAATTTTGAGAATCAGAGAACACAACACAATAATACTGGGTGAATTTAACATACTTCCCTCACCACTGGACAGATCTTCCAAAGAAAACTAAACAAAGAAAACATAGAACTCAATAATACAATCAATAATTTAGAATTAACAGTCATATACAGAATATTTTATCCATCAACAATTGAATACACTTTATTATTAGCGGCACATGGATCCTTCTTAAAATAGATCATAAGTCATGCCACAAAGCAAGTCTTAGCCAATACAAAAATGGAGATACTACCCTTTATTCCATAAGACAATAATGGAACAAAATTAGAAGTCAATAATAAAATTTAACAAAAGAAGCTACCCTAACATCTGGAGAATATATAATAAACTACTGAATGATAAATGGATAAGAAAATACATGATGCTGATAAAAATTTTAGATATAAATGAGTACTCCAGTATAACATATCAAAATCTCAGAGACACTATGAAGGCTCGGTTAAAAGGAAAGTTTATTGTATTGAGATTACTCATTAAAATTTTTTTAAAAATCAGCTGGCTGCAGTGGTGCACATCTGTAATCCCAGTTCTTTTGGAGGCTGAGACAGAAGAATCATGAGTTCAAGCCAGCATCAGCAATGGTGAGGCACTAAGCAACTCAGTGAGACCCTGTCTCTACATAAAATACAAAATAGGGCTGGGGATGAGACTCAATGGTTTAGAACTCCTGAATTCAATCACTGGTACCAAAAATAAATGAATAAATAGAAAAATATAAAAAATATAATAAAATGTCAACAAATAAGTGACCTTGTATTATACCTCAAATCTCTATGGGAAAAAAGAAACACTAAAAGAAGAAGACAGGAACTAATTAAAATCATGGGTGAAACCAATAAAATTCAAAGAAAAATGATAATTGGTCATAGAGACTACACAGGTCAAAGAGGTATCAAGACCATAGAATTTACAAAGGTATCAGAGGGTGCACACTTTCTAAAGCCCATTACATACATAGAGGATATGCATCCATAGAGAATACTCAGTATATAGAGGTCATGTTTGCTATTGAGTGTACTTAGGCCAGAAATGTTATACAAGTCATGCAGACTATATAGACAATAAAGGCTATTGAGGTCATTTCACTACATTTGACTTAGAGGATACTCAGGGCATAAAGGATACACAGATCATAGATGCTAAACTTGTCATAGATGCTACTGTTTCACAGAGACTACATGTATTAAAAAGGCTCCTTAGTTGATAACTTATAGAGTCTATGAAGTTCAGAGGTTATGGAGGTCATATAGGCTATTCAGGTCATAGAGGTTTCTGGGACAATAGACATTACTCAGGTCACAGGTGCTATGAAGGTTATTGAAGCTAATCATTTCATAGAAATTACATAGATCACAGTGGTTCCAGTGAACATTGAGTCTTCTGCAGTTTTAGAAGCTACTGTAATCACTAGTGGAATGCTGCTCATAGATGGTTCCCAGACTATAATACATAGACCACAGTCTTTGTATAAATCAGAGAATTAATACATATTACAGTCTATGCAGATCAAATAGGCTATGCCTTTTATAGAATCTACACAGATCACAAATATTACTCAGGTTTTAGTGGCTACTCATGTTATCCATGCTACTCAGGAAATAAAGACTATGCAGGTCATGAAGGCTATAGTTTTCATAGAGGATAAGCAGGTCATTCAGGCTGCTTGGACCATAAAGACTATGAAGCTTGCTGAGTCTGTGCTGGTCATAAAGTTTATTATTTCATGGAAGCAGCACAATTTATACACACTCAGTTATTGGAGTCTTTGTTGTTACAGAGACTATACAGTTAATACAGTCAACTCAGGACACAAAGCCTACAAAGACCATAGTGATACCAGATGTCACAGAGGTTTCTTAGGTAATATAAACCACTATGATCATGGAGAGTGCACAGGATAGAGATTACTCAAGACACAGAGGCTATGTAGGACTTTTATACGACTCAGGCCAAAAATTGTATGAAGGTTATAGAGGTTACTCAGGTTATGGAAACTACTCTGGTCTTATAGTGGTATGCAGGAGAAAAGTACTACTAAGTTTCTGTAGGCCACTACAGAAAAAGTAGTAGGAGATGAACCACTACTACCAGACGAAAAAGGCTACCCAACCTTTTGAGGCTGATCAGGGCGTGCAGGCTATTCAGGCCATAGATTTTTCATATGGCAAAGCACCTAATGATGCTCATTTAGGCTACTCAGGACAAAAAGGTGACAGAGTTTATAGATACTGTGAATATCATAGAGTCTACTCAGTCATTTGAAGCTATGTACTCTATACAGCATACTGAGACCATATAGTCTAAGAAGGTCACAGAGGCTATGAAGGTTGTAGGGGCTATCACAAAGCATATGCAAGTCATAGAGGCTGTGCTTTTCATAGAGACTACTTATGCCATAGAAGCTACAAAGGTATAAAAGGTCATTGAGAATACTCAATTCATAGGTTCAGCAGGCCAAATGTATAGTGGAGTCATTGAGGCTATTCAGAATGTAAAGGATCCAAATATCATAGGTGATATGCATGCCATAATATTTACTCAGGTCATAGAGGCTACTCATGACATAGAGCCTGTTGAAGACATGGAGGCTGCCCAGAACACACTGGCTACCCAGGATATAGGCGATAAATAGTTACTGTAAAACACTAAGACCAAAGAGATTGGGCAGGAAATTAAGCATACTCAAGGTATGGGGGCTATGCTGTTTAAAGGAAATAAATATCTGGTATAGAATGCACAGGTTATACAGTTTATAATGCTTATAGAGTATATTAAATTTAACTAAGGTTACAGAGGCTAAAATGTTTGTATTACTTACAAATTTTATGAAGACTGCTTAGATCACATAGGCTACACAAGACATAGAGTTTACATGGATCATAAATGTTTATGCTGGTAAAATAGTGCAGTTGAATACATCAACACCTCTTCAAGACAGATGAGAGGACAGGTCCATAAAGATTGTCCAGGGACCTCTGGAAACTTCCAGATCAGCTTGGGATCAGGTGATCAGCCAGAATCACATTGTGGGAATCTGATGAAGATGTCAGAAGGTTTCACTAATTAGGATCATAAGGTGTCACTAAATGCTACTATTAAGTTTTGTATCAGCTGTGTTACCATGAGAGTCTTCAAATGTTAGTAAGTTCAGATGATGGGGAGATACAGACTTGTCCTCTCACAGAGCCGGGAGAGAGACCCAAGGCCACCTCTGCAAGGTGGTGAGGCCCAAGGCTATGACTGTGCCTTCAGCGAGAGGAATCCCCAAGCCCTTGAATGTCTTGGTGGCATGGAGCCCACTTGTCCCTAGGGCAAATGGCTAAGTGCACTTTGAAGCCTCAATTTCATGGGTTCCTGCCCTGGCTGCCCAAGCCCCTGACTGGCTTTTACCCTGAGCCAGGTGGCTTCCTCCTTTGGGAGCAGCTGTGTGAGCTGAAATGACAATGGCATTCTCTGGCCAGCTTGGAGGCATCTCCTTCCTGAAGGGCACCTGCCCACAACCTCCCTGGGGGCTGCCTTCCTCTCCCTCCCCCACAGGATTCCTCCTTCCCCAGCCCGAGGGCCTTCACCCAGGCCCCTGCCAGTCCCACATAATGTCTCTGTGTCTCCAGGGTTTAGCTGACTGGGGACAGACAGATGTGAGTGCTGGGATCATGAGATTGAGGGAAGTCCTGTGAACATGCTCTGTGGTGACCCCACGTGCTGCTCATGCTCTCCCTCCCACTCTTTCTGCAGGGTTGTGGATGGAGCCCAGGGCCTTCTTCCTCCTAGGCCAGTGTGGACCACTGAGCCTCAACCCCTGCCCTGCTTTCTCTTTTAATAAAAAATATACCTGTAGCCCTGCCTGGCTTAAGCCACAGGACATGTCACAGCCCTCAGCAAAGGGCCTGTTACCTGCAGGAGAAATGCAAGCCCCACACTAAACTCAAGTTACCTAGAACAGGGGATCAGTGTGACCTTGACAGACCAGATCCCAGGGCTCAGGGCAAAAACCCTAATACCCCCTAACTCTAAAATGTGTAGAACGGATATCAATTAGAACTGGACAGCATGAGTCAAGGTGGCCATGGCAGTGGGGACTTTAAAATCTGATGTCACTCTGCTGTCAGTCAAGAATTAAGAGGTGGACTTGTGTAGATGCTCTGGAAACTTGCCCAGGGCCTCAGGAAAACAAAAGGGCAGGAGAAGTATGCTCTCCTTCTTCTCTTTGAGAGGATCACTCTCTCCAGTGAGAGTATCCCTTCCCCTTTCCCGTCCTCCTAATGACCTCATGCCTTCAGTCTGTAAGGGCCTGGGGCCCTGGGGATGGAGCTCAGCATGTGCCAGGCCCTGGTTTCTGAGGCTTCAAGGAAGAGGTCTATGTGCTACCTTAGTTTCCCAGCAGACCCCCGTCCCATATCAGAGCCTCCTGGATCACCAAGTTAGGGCCACATTTTTTCAGGGCTGGGCTGCACATGGATGGCCAGGTGCAGAGGGAAGGACCTGTGGTGATCAGGGACTGAGGGGAGAGGGTCAGGAAGGGCCCTGAGGGTGGGCAGGGCTTCTCAAAAACCAGCTCACTGCCAGCCCAGCAGAGTCTGACCAGCATCAGCCTCTCTGGTAGGAGAGGTCTCTGCCCAAAACTCGCCCAGGTTGGTACCCCATTGCCCTCATGGCTGCACTGGGGTTTCTGGGATTGAGACAGGCAATTCCCAAGGTTCCTTTCCATGCTGGTCAGATTATGTCCTGCCCACCTAAGTTTACTGCTCACCAGCCCCTCGAGGCCACAGCATTGGGGCAAACAGGTGCCAGACACTCTCCTTCCAGGATGTCAGGACCACCGCCTAGACTACAGGCTCTCCTGGGTACAGGGCCTGCTTGGCCCAGGTAATGACAAGGCTGACCAGAGTCATTGAGACAGCCTGTGAAGTGAGGGACTGGGACAGGAACAAAGCAGCAGACCTGGGCCAACAGTGACCTGGGAAGTAGGGACTGCCCGAGGCAGACAGGGACTCAGATGCCACCGCCACCTGGCACTTCAACCCTGGATTGAGGACAATGGCTCACAGGTACCCACATGTTCAGGCTGGGGGGCAGCATCAGGGAAGGGCATCCACCTCCATCTCACAGTCCCTGAACAAATTCAATGGTCACCCACACTACTGTGTCCAGGGGTGTGATGACTGTAGGCAGACTCTCTTGCCTTTCTGAGGAACTGGGCACTGTCTTCTGCCTTGTAGAAGCTCTTGAGGGGGCATGTGGCCCTGGTTCACTTCCCTCATCTCTGTAGGGTAGGACTGTCCATTAAGAACTGTGTGAGAGAAACCATTATGGCCTACGGAGGGGATGGACCCCAGGACGGTATAGCCCCGGGAGGGTGTGGCCCACAGGACAGTGTGGCCCCTGGGAGGGTGTAGACCACAGGAGGTTGTGGGCTGCAGCTGGCCAAGAAACTAGCATGGTCTAGCGACCCCAATGCCCCCACCCAAGCATCTGGAAGCTACAGGAGGAGGCTGGTGACCACTTTCTTGGTGTCAGACTGGTGTTCACCAGAGTTGTGGGCCTGCTGCTCCCAGAGCCACCTCATGTCACCAGAAGAGTCCCAAGGGGAAAATTTCCATTCTGGACAGGAGGGGTCTTGGTGTCCCCGATGGAAAGGCATTTCAGAGACAGACTCACTTAGGGAAGGAGGCACACTTCCAGAGGATTCAGGTGCCTTGGGGTGAAGCAAGGAGTAGACACAGGCTGGTTCCCCAGAAAGCACTTGGGATGGTCAGGTGCAGCCCGCTGGAAAGGGCATAGGGTCCTCACCTGTATGCCAGGTCTTGTCCCTCAGTTCTGCCTCTGGTAACTTTCTGCTGGAAGGGATGATGGCCAGGGACTGGGGCCCAAGACCTGGCTAAGGAGTGGGCTGTGCTGCCAGGAATGCTTGTCTGCCTCTCTGATGCTGGGCTGGGACACAGCACCTGGCAAGTCATGGCCTCCAGGCCCCAGGCCCTGCCTTCCACCCCTGCTCTGCAGAGGCCCTGGGCTTGGATACAGCACCTGGCAGAGCATGGCACCTTAGCCCCAGCCCCTGGCCTCCACCCCTGACCTGTAGATGCCCTGGGCTGGGACATGGTGATTGGTAGCATGGCCCTTGGGGCCTGGGCTCTGGCTTATGGGAAATGGCAATGTCAGTTGAGGTCATGGTAAGTTCTTGCACTCCAGAAGCTCATGGGCACTTTTTTCTCAGTACTGGCGACCGAACTCAAGAGTGCTCTGGCACTAAGCTGCCTCCTAGCCCTTCTGATTTTTCAATTTGCTACAGGAACTTGTTAAGCTGCCATGCTGGGTTTGGACTTCTATCATCCTGCCCCAGGTCTCTGAGATGACAGGTGTGTCCAGGTGAGCAGCAGGCCTCTCTATTCTGAGACTATGTCTTCCTTTTCTGTTTTCTCAAATTCCTGCTTCATTTGTTGGGAGAGGAGCTGGGTACTTGTCTCTGGGACAGGCCTGTCTCTTAGCTCTGGTGATCCCATCCCTAGTTATGGGACCAAGATGCTGAAGTGGCCTCTGGGTGGTCCCAGTGTGTAGAGTTCCTTATGCTACTCATGACAACACAGCACCAAGACACCTGTGGAGGATGTAGCAGATATTGCCAGGCTTGGGTGATTCCAAGGCTGGAGGGTAAATGGTCATCATGGAGGAGGCTGTGCCATTATCCCTCGTGTCACCTACTGTTCCTTTGGCAGATTCCTCTCAATATAGTGAGCCCTGGTCATAGGCTCCGAGGGCTGATGTAGCCTGCCCTTCCCTTCCATGCTCAGGAGTGCAGACACATTCTCATTAAGTAGTTTAGAGCCTTACTAATTTGCTGAATCTCGCCTGGAACCTGCCATCCTACTGCCTCAGCCTTTTGAGTTGCTGGGTTACAGGTGATGTTCATTTGTCCTGATAGTTTGAAGGAGATACACTTGTGAAAACACTCAGGACTCATCAGGCCTCGGAGTTCTATCCTTGAAAAGGTAAGAGAACCCAGAGCTCAGACTGAGCCTGGTGGATGTTCACAGGCGCAGGAACCTACCTCAAGGATTGAGGCCTGTGACCGGACATAGCAGAGATGTTTGGTCCAGTCACATATGCTGGGCCAAGGGGTGCTGACACAAGGTGGAAATTGACGGTAAGGGGCAGCCAGGACTCCGGGGACCCACCCTGGGGATTGTCCCAGATCCCCACCCCACGCTGTACCCAGGGGAACTGCCTTCTAAGCTTCCCCATGGCCCTGACCCCACAAATCAACCCTCTAGTCCCATCTGCTGGGCTGTCTCCACCACCACCCTGCATCCCCACCTGACTCCGAGCCCTGGGCCCCGGTGTGCACATTGTGACCAAGGAGATCCATCTCCTGGGCTTCCACCCCGCATCCACACACACAGCAGCCCTTTGAACCTCCACCCTACATCATGACCTGGGAGTCCCC
Source organism: Xerus rutilus (assembly GCA_028644305.1). Taxonomy (NCBI): domain Eukaryota; kingdom Metazoa; phylum Chordata; class Mammalia; order Rodentia; family Sciuridae; genus Xerus; species Xerus rutilus. The sequence goes on from JAQQSJ010000020.1 coordinate 4,473,023, forward strand.
CACCTAGGTCATGATCCTGTGTCCCTACAGGAGACCAGGTGCCTCAGTCTGGGATTTATGACCAGGAATTGCTGAGCTCAGACTAATTTATATAAGGCAGATTCATGGAGTGAATCACCAGCCTCACAACAGGATGGGTTTTATAAGCTTTAATATGAGATAATATAAAAATAAGCAAGCAACAGTTATATTTTGCAATGTTGAATATGGTATATAATGGATCAATAATGTAGATGGAAAAAAACAAAGCGCGGCTCCAGCCCAATAAGCACTCACCAATTAACACCGGATAACACAACACGGGTTTGCAAGTACACTGAAAGCATCATCATCCTCAAAATCCTTCTTCTTTACTCAAAACATCATCAACACCTTCAACACCTATCCTCAGGTAAAAGGAGCAACACCGAGGGTAGGGTAAACACATAGTTGAGAGTCTTTCTTCTCCACTTAAAGCATCATCAGCACCTTCAACACCCAGCCTTGGGTAAAATAAGCAACACCAAGAATGGGGTAAACATAGGTGAGAGTCAAGATCCTCCTCCTTTACTCACAGCAAAACCATCACCTTCAACACCTATCCTCAGGTAAAAGAGGCAACACTGATGGTAGGGTAAAAACACAGGTGAGAGTCAGCTTTCTTCCTCACAAGTCAAATTCCTTCTTCTATACTCAAAGCATCAGATTCCCTCTTCTCCAGTTGGATTCCTTCTTCTCTTCTCTCTCCCCTTTGGAGGACTTAAAAAGGCACAGCAACCCCTCCCAATATGCAGTCCAGCGTTTAGCAACTAGCCTTATGCTGTTTAATCTCTGTGAGTTAAGAACTGGCCAGGTTCTAAAACTCACAGGATCAAAGGTTGAAAGTTCTGAGGCACCAAGAGCTTGTTAGTGCACCAGATGGCCCTGAACAATAACCTTGAGAGCATTTTCTTCAAAATATCTCCAAATTCCTCACTAATGAGCCCCTCCCTTCCTAAGACACTTAAGAACAGGCCCATATTATTAACTATCTATACACCAGGTCTCTAGACCCTTCCTTGACCCCCCTCCCTTCAAATAGGTAGAGCAAATAAACAGCCATGTCCGCCTCTGCCTTTGGGCTCTTGAAATACCTGGCCAGAGGATACTAGGAAAGGTGTAGTAGCATTCCATGAACCCAGAACATCACTCAGAGAAATAGGGAGAGCGCTCTAACTGCCAGGCCCAAGAGGAAGCACCAGACCTCAACAACAGCTCTTTTAGGTGGCCTGATAGCACAGGCCTATAATCCGAGCACTTTGGGAGGCTGAGACAGGAGAGTGTTGAGTTCAAAGCCAGCCTCAGCAGCAGTGAGGTGCTAAGCAACTCAGTGAGACCCTGTCTCTACATAAAACACAAAATAGGGCTGGGGATGTGGCTCAGTGGTCCAGTGCCCCTGAGTTCAATCCCTGGTACTAATAACAAACCAGTTCTTTTGAGACTGGAGTTGCACAACCCATTCTACAGAAGGGATACACCCATCCAGGCAGTGTGAGTCCCTGGTCCCCTTCACTTTGGGGTGCTCTGGGCCCAGGGATTCCAAAAAAAAAAGAAGACTGAATGCCAAGATCAAGTGCCTCTGTTTGCAGGAATATTTATGGGGTAGTGTGATCATTAAAATGTAATATATTTTATGAAGAATTTTTTTTCAAAATGCTTGGGGAGAAAGTATGTAACTATGTCATTGTCATAAAGAAAACATGTAGGAGTCGGGGGGAGTGCAAGCCTGTAATCCTAGCACTTAGGGAGGCTGAGACAGAAGAATCGGGAGTTCAAAGCCAGCCTCAGCAATGGCGAGGCGCTAAGCAACTCAGTGAGATCCTGTCTCTACATAAAACACAAAATAGGGCTGGGGATGTGGCTCAGTGGTCGAGCGTCCCTGAAGTTCAATCTCCAGTACAAAAAAAAAAAAAGAAAAGAAACAAAAAATGTAGGAACTCTTTATAGATTGCCTTGGAGTGAGGAGAGGCAATACCTAACATACCTGCTCCTCCTTCCTAGGGTAAATTCTCACCTGTTGTTTTGTTTTGTTTTTTTTGAGGGGGTAGGGGGTACCTGGGAATGAACTCAGCGGTACTTGACCACTGAACCACAACCCCAGCTGTATTTTGTGTTTTATGTAAAGACAGAGTCACCCTGAGTTTCTTATCACTTCACTGTTGCTGGGGCTGGCTTTAAACTGACGATCCTCCCATCTCAGCCTCCCAAGCTGCTGGGATTACATTCCTGTGCCCAACGGGCTTACTCCTGGTACTTGTGAAGAAATGTTCTTAAGCCAATTTTCCCAGTTGTTTGTTCTTCATGGTATTGTGCATGCAGTCTGGATGAGGGCCCTGAGTCTGGAAGGGAGGGAGCTTTTGCTAAGAGGAATGGACTGGTCCTGGTGGCATTAATTTGTTTGCCTATGTGTCAGGGTAGCTTTGTTTTCCAAGTCACTGACAGATTGGGCCTGGATCAGCCCTTTGCTGAGCAGAGTGCGGCCCACCTCTAATCCCAGCCCACCTCTAATCACAGCAACCAAGGCAGGAAGATCAAGAGTTTAAAGCCAGCCTCAGCAGATTAGTGAGGCACTTAGCAATTCATTGAGCTCCTGTATCTAAATAAAATACAAAAAGTGACTGGAGATGTGTCTCAGTGGTTTACCACACCTGAGTTTAATCCTCAGTAGCAAAAAAAAAAAAAATTGACTAGTCCTTCTAACGAGAGGAGGTAGATTGCTAGGTGCACAGAACTCAAAGGAAAGCCTTCATCTTTATCTGTGGAACATATACTTATTCAGGGCTGAGGTTTGAGCCTTTCAGGACCCAGCATTTAGGACCCCATTCAGGGCTCAGGGGTGATGGACTCTTCAGAAGCCAGCACTTAGGACTCTCATATGGGGCTGGGAGAGTGTGAATCCTTTGGGACACGCATTCTGAGCTGGAATGGTGAGCCCCTCAGGAATCACCACTTGAGAACCAGGACACATTCTGGCCTGGTGGTGTGAACACTTTAGGACCCTTATTCTGGGCTGGGTAGGGGTGAACCCCATGGAAGGCAGTCAGGTCTCTCATTCTGAGTTAAGGCTAACCCTCTAGAACCCTTTATGTGCTGAAGGTGAACCCTTCAGGGATCAGGTTTCACAGCACTACCCAGATTTATAGATTTAATATATTGAGATCAATCCTAGTCTTGCTGCCCCTCGAGTTGGAAACAGTAAGTTGGGACAAGAGTGAATTTTTTCAAGACAGTTCCATCTGCAAGGTGGGCAAGGCAGTACCCTGTGCCCACAGGAACGGCTTAGAAATGGTAGCTACCATGGAGCCAGTTATCACTTGGCAATTTTTATTCATTTACCTTTGGTGTGATTGAGTACAGAAAATGTGGAGTGTTAAGAAGTAGTCGTTATTAGGTTGGGAAAGGATGCCAAGGGTTTTCTGTAAAGTTCCATTCATTGTTAACCACCAGGTCAAATTCTCATCATGCCCAGGAGCTGCATGCATTACATGGTCTGTCCTCACATACACCCCACATTGTCAGAAAAGGCCATGGGCTGAGGGAGGGTCTGTGTTGATTACAGAGAGTCCCACAGCTAACAAGGGGCTGGACCTGGCCATCCATGTAATTTTTGAGTCCACGAGAGGGATACCAGCCAATGCTGTCAGGCCCTGTCATGTGTAAGCTCCTAGTGTGCACAGGGACCTCGGTGCGGCCATCTGCTGTGGGACTTGCTGCTTGTTTGTACTAGTCCTCAATCCATGTCTTCTTTCTTTGCAGATACCCTGTTCCAGTTGAAGGTATGTATTAAATGACCATTTGCCCCATCCCTGTCCAGGTGATTAGCAAATGGGTCAAATAGTACATGTCACACTCAGAACCCTAGAAACACACACTTGGGACAGATTATAACAGGTGAAAGACTGCTCAGACCGCTGACCAAGGCTGGGGGTATTGAGCTGGCTGTGTGACCTATTGAGTCTTTCCTTGTCTCTGGCTGAGTGAAAGCAAATAACTGTAGGTCAACCACGTGAGACTGAGTGCATAATCTCTTAAGAAATGAGCTTGGCTGTTATGTGTATGCCTTGGTAGTCCTGCTATGCAATGAAGCTGTGGGCTCACATAACTTGAGAGTCACATTCAAAGACCTCTAGATGGTGTCCCTCATGTTTGTGTGGTGTTTTCAGCTTCCTAATAACCCCAGGCACATTACAACCCTTTTCCTTTAAAGGGTCCATAGTTCTTCATCCAGGGTTAACTGTATGTTGTTTCTCATTGGTCTGAGGCTGGGCAGCAATGTAGCTCTGGAGTGGCCTCACATCACACCAAATCCTTGTGAGGTACTTCTGGGTGGGCACAGGCCCTCAGATCAGTTGAATGGAAGGCTGATAAGTCAGACCCCTGGTGGTGACCGTGGCCAGGACTGGCTCTGGCACCAGACAGCTGCAGAGGTGTCATGGAGACACTAACATGCTCCCTGCTGCTGGTGGCAAGATGATCATGTTTCTGGGAGCTGTCTGCACAGTATCCTGTGGAAATGATGTTTTCAGGTTTTGAGGTTTGTCTTGTATTGTTTTTTTTGTTGTTGTTTTTTTTCTGTGGTGCTGGGGATTAAACTGAACTGAATTCCCAACCTTTTTTATCTTTTATGTTGAGATAGAATCTCACTAAATGGCTTAGGGCCTCATTGTGATGCTGAGGCTGGTCTTGAACATGGGAACCTCCTGCCTCAGCCTCCTGAGCCACTGGGATTAAAGGTATGTGCCACTGCACCTGATATTTTTAATTTGTTTTGTATTGGTACCAGAGATTGAATTCAGGTTTACTCAACCACTGAGCCCCTATTTTGAGTTTTGATGTAGAGACAAGGTTGCAGTGAGTTGCTTAGCACCTTGCCATTGCAGAGGCTGACTTTGAACTAATGATTCTTTTGTCTCAGCTTCCCAGAGTGCTGGGATTATAGGTGGGCACCCCCATGCCTGACTTATTTTTAGTATTTTTATCTGGAATTCTGTGTTGTTATTTGGGAATGTCTTGGAACAAGATGGGAGCTTTCCATAAGCAGTAATTGGGGTCAGTATAAATGGCCTTTCTAGCCTTCATTCTAAGAGAGGGCTTGGATTAGGATGTTTGTAGAGAGGACAGATGTTTTAGTAATCCTGCCAGGGGGTATCTCCTTTCTCAATCTTTTGTGGTTTCAACCCTGTGATGGTGGGCTTTCTGCCTTCTTAGCTTGTGGCCAGTGCAGGGTGGGCAGGGGTGGGAGGGATGGGGAGTGGGGCTTGGAGGGTGGGCTTCAGATGTCTAGCTCAGGATGTCTTGGTTTCTCCTCAGGTCACAGTGATACAGCTGGAGCAATGAGCCAAAAAATCAGAGGAGGACTCTAAGGTGGAGGAGGCCAAATTGAAGATGGTGTGTGACATTTGCACCTTCTGCTTCTGAGCTTCTATTTGCTTCTCTGTCTCATTTTGATGTTGTCTTCTAGGATCACCCTGTGACTTCTGAGGCCTGCAGTATTTACTTTCATACCTAAGACTAGCATGCTTGGAGGAAGGGGTGTCTCCGTTCTCCCCCTTCATGGGGGTGTGCAGATGGGAAGATTAGTGCATAGCCTCTGCTGGTTTTCTTTGAATGTCCATCCTTTCATCCCTCTTATATTCTGGAGTTGCTTTGCCCTAAATGATGCAAAAGTGGGTTCCCAGCTGTCCCTGCCATGATTTTATTATTCTCTTCTGCATAGCTTGTATTCTGGATATCAGGGACTGGGTAGAGGTGTAGTGGGTCTTTGTGTGGTTTGTAAGGGCTGATTATTTTCTGGGGTCCTGTCCTGGGAGAACCCTGAGAAGACAGGGCAGAAAAAACTTTGAGGACAACTTTTTTTGGTTTAACATCCATTCAGCAGCTCTTAAAACATTGCCTCCCATCTGGGATGTTGCTCAGTGTGGCTACCATGCAGGTTTAATATCCAGCACTGCTTAAAAAAATGAAAGAAAAGATTTCAAATAAAAGCCAGTCTCAGTGATGTGCACTCGTAATCCCAGCTCCATGGGAGGCTGGAGTTAGACTTTGTGGCCAGCCTGGGCAACTTAGTGAGACTCCATCCCACAACGAATACAAAAGGCTGGGGATGGAGCTCAGTGGTGTATCACCCTTGGCTCAATCCCCAGCACCAAACTGATGATGACAAAATGTTACCTCCTTGGTCAAAGAGCTTTGGGGATGTGATATTTGCTTTCCAGTGTCCTGTGCTGCTCCCACAGCATCTACTCTGGACTCAGTGTCTCCACCAAGGTCCTCTGCTTGTGGGCAGCCATGAATGAGGTGAGCTGCAGCAGGTCATCTGCACTGGTGGGTCCACTGCTATCATCCACCCTTTGGCCAAATCCATTCTCTAGAGTGCGCTTGAGGCTTAGGCATCAAATTTACACAGCTCAAAGATGGCTAGTGTGTATGTATGTGCCATGGATAGAACCCAGGGCCTTTGCATGGTAGGAAAGGGCTCCACCTCTGAGCCACACCCTACCCTCACACTGTTGGTGAGTGTATCTGGGGCTGAAGGTGCCCACACTCCATGATAGAAAACCACGTTCTGAAGAGGGCACCATCACGCTCCCCTAGCCAGAGTATAGACAATCTGCCATTTTCTTTTGTGAACTGTTCCTCTTAAATGAGGCCCTTCAGCAGAAAAATATGGAACTGTCCAAATCGATGCAGAGAATGCTGTCTGCAAAAAGAATGGAGGCTTGTACTGGCTCTGCATGGCATCCCATATGAATGCAGTAACCTCCAAAGTGAAGAAGAAAATGAACATGAAGTGGGTGAGTTCTGGAATCATGATGATTCCCGTGATGACCAATGCAGGAACAGGATCTGGTGGCTGGTGTGGGGCAGCCCAGTGTGTAGGGAAGCTGGGACAGCCAGGGCTGAGTCAGTGTGGAGTGCTGGGAAAGACACTAGTATGTGTGTAGACATGGGAAAGTGGGTTGGGATCCTTTGCACAACACAAGATGCAGAGCCTGCGTGGCCAGACTTGTCTCAGCTGGGCATGGAGTCTCCTTAGAACCCTTAGTTTCACAGCAGGGCCCCTGTGAAAAAGAGGTGCAGGCTTGCAGCCCCACCATGTCTTCATTGTCCCTGAAGTGGCCATGTGCTGAGTCTTGTGTTTCTACATTCTGTTGACATCCTTTCCTAGGGACTAGGGCTCCCATTGGAACTCAAAAGACATGTTCTTAGTGGGAAATCTTAGTCACCCTTAGCACAGAGCAAATGCTGATGGATGTTCCATTTTTCCTTCCCAACTCACTCGTGTCCCAGGTTAAAAAGAACACAGTACAGGTAACAAAAGTGCTGGACAAGGCCCTGAGCACCATGGACCTGCAGATGGTCTCTGGTATTGGACAAGTTCAAGAAGCAGGTGCAGATTCTGGGTGTGCACACATTAGTATGTAGCTATTGTGGTGAGGGCTGGACGGTGCTGAGGCCTGGTGCTTCTGAGTCCTGTGGTGTGGTCTCTGCCAGGACCTTACTAGTGAGCATAGGGAGGAAAAAATGATAGACAAATAACAAGGTGTTTGTAGTGCCCTCAGAGGTTTTATGCACAGTAGGGGAATGAGAGGAATCAGAGTGTGTATCCTGAGAATATTCACATGAGAAGGCACATGTGGGGCTGGGGTTGTGGCTCAGTGGTACCGTGCTTTCTTCACATGCATTAGGCACTGGGTTTGATGAACAGCACCACTAATAAATGAAGAAATAAAGATATCGTGTCCATCTAAAACTAAAAAAAAATAATAATTAAAGAAAAGAAAGCACATGTGAATGGAGAGTGAAAAATGAGATGAGGCCTTGTGGGGCTGTGGAGGGCTGCTGCAGCCCTGGCCCTTACTGGCCAGAATGTGCTGCACCCCAGGTTATGGGGGACTCCATGCACTCAGCCAGCACATAAACCTTGCCTCAGAAGCAGGTAGAGAGCCTCATCATGCAGATGGCTGAGGAGGACAGCCTAGAGGTGTTTGACCAGCCCAGTCCGCTGTCTGAGGGCACCTCTGCAGTGGGTAGGAGAGGGTCTTGTTCACAGCCATGAGGACCAGCTCTCACAGAGGTAGGTGGTGCTCTGGAACGACCATCAGCCTATGAAGAGGGGGCAGGTGCATGGAAGTCCCATAGAGCAGACAGCATCCTGTGCTTTGTGCTCTGTGTTCTGTGGGTAGGTGTATGGAGATGCCCTGGAGCAGCCAGCAACCTGTGCTCTGTGCTGTGGGGACAGGTGGAAGTTGAAGACACTAAAGGCAGCTTGGGCTGAGGCTGCACACAGATGGGTTTATCCTGATCTGTGCAGTCAGATAATCAGTGTGATTGGTTGGTCTTTAGATGGAGAAACACCACTGTCTGGGCTCTCAAACTTGTCTTTTCTTCATTCACCTGTGGTCAGCCTGGTGTAGAAGGCAGCTGGTGTCTGATGTGGTGTTAAAGGCTTGTGTACACATCGCTCACTTCAGAAAGGAAATCTTTGCTGGGTGCAGTTGTACCCATCTGAAGTCAAAGCTTCTTGGGAGGCTCAGGCAGGAGAATAACGAATTTGAGGCCAGTCTCATTAAGACCCTGCCTCAAAATAAAGAGGGCTGGAGATGTTGCTCAATGGTACAGCACCCTTGGATTCTGTCCCTCAGACTAGCATGAAAAGAGGAAGTGTCATGTGGTACTTGGCTGTGTCAACTGTTTTTACAGCTCTTGTCTCAGGCTAATCGTGGAAAGATGAACCTATGGGAAAGAATCATGGGTATTATGTGGAGGCCCTCTGTCTGATGGGGCACCTGACATGTGGACACAGCATTCCAGCTGGCCCCTGACCTTTTACTTTCTCACATGACCTTCTGTTGGTTTCTCAGGTTGGCTGCCTTGAGGAACTATTTGCAACTTCATGTGCCCTTGCTCCACAGCCCTGTGATGCGCTGGAGGCCACTAGGCCTCCTGGCCTCCAGTTTGCTACTAGGTCAGTGACCACATGACCAGTTCCTCATGATGACTCTGCCTTTGGGCCCGCAGAGTGGTTTCTCAGAGTGCCTGACCCACACATGTCCCCCAGTTGTCCACTTTTTGCCCCTGGCAGCCTGCCCAGCACTCTCACACATTCTAAAGGCCTTCTCACTCTCATGGGAATATGGATCATGATTTGCTTGTTGCATGTGCTTCCACCCCAGGGGACAAGTCCACACTGCCAGGGCTTAGAGTGGTACCAACCTCATACTCATGCCAGGGTGGAAGGAGTTGTATGGGACTCTACTAAAGTTCTCAACCTGGAGCTCAGTGAGCCCACAGTCCCTGGTTGGGTAGTAGGAGGGGAGCTGGGTCCTTGTCCCCAGGGCAGGCCTGTCTCTAAGCTCTGGTGGTCCCACTCCTGGTTAGGGGACCAAGTGGCTGGGGTGGCCCCTGGGTGTGTCCAGAGTGTAGAGTTCTTTAGTCAACCCATCACAACATATCACCAAGACACCTGTGGAGGATGCAACACACACTGCCAGGCTGGGATAGGCCCAGCTGATTCCAAGGCTGGCAGTGTCAAGGGTCATCATGGAGGAGGCTGGGCCATAATCTCTAGTGAAGCATACTTCACCTTTGGCAGGTTTCTCTCTAGATATTGAGCCCTGGTCATGGGCTCCAAAGTTTGATGTGGCCTGTCCTTACATCTCCGTGCCCAGGAGTGCAGTCAGAGACACAGCCAGCCAGAAGCAGGGCAGTGAAAGTCCTCTTGGTGGAGGGAGGTGAGCCCTGGGTACTCTAGTTTTGGGGTTTTTTTTGGTACCAGGGGTTGAAGCCCTGGGTTCTTAACCACTGAGCAACATCCCCAGCCCCCCACCCCTTTATTTTTTGGTACTTAGAATTGGACACAGGGGTACGTGACCACTGAGCCACTTCCCCAGCCCTAGTTTGTGTTTTGATGTACAGACAGGGTCTCACTGAGTTGCTTTGTGTCACACTTTTGCTGAGGCTGGATTTGAACTCAATATTTTCCTGTCTCAGCCTCCAAAAGAACTGGGATGCAGGCATGTGACACAGTACCCAGCCATCATGAAATCTTTTTATTATTTATTTAGAGACAGGGTCTCACTAAGTTGCTTAGAGCCTTACTATGTTCCTGAAGCTGTCCTGGAACATGCCATCCTGCTGCCTCAGACTTCTAGTGGCTGGGTTGCAGGTGTGGGCCATGTGCCTTGGTGGGAACATTCAGTTGAAGGAGACACAAGTGTGAAAACACTCAGGACTCCTCAGGCCACAATGTTCTATCCGTGAAAAGGGCTGAGAGCCCAGAGTTCAGCCTGAGGCTGGTGGACACACAGAAGCAAGGTCAGAATCTAGCCTCAAGGATGGAGGCTGGAGCCCAGACAGGCCTGTGACTGGCCAGTCCTGACATCTGCATCCCCTACCTCACAGCTACCCTAGCTGCTGCAGGTGCTGCCCTCTGGTGGACCATCCAGGTGAGACACCCAAGAGGACTGGTCAGGGAATCAAGTTTACAGTCTTCAGAGGTCCCTGGAATTGAGAAGCCACACTTTCTCCCTCATGGTGGGCTGCATGACTTGCACTGTAGTCACACCTTGCTACCCAGGAGCCAGGCCTGTTTTTCCTGTCCCTGTACACTGAGTCACAAATACCCTGTGCTGATCTCAGGGCACACAGGAGGTGGGGCTGTCCTGCATGTGAGCTCATGGTCCAGAGGGTCCAGAGTGTGCTCTAGCCCCTGTTTTGCTCACATGTCTGTGAAAAACCCAGACCAACAAGAAGGAAGGGGACCCAGTGTGGGGACCTCAGCCCACCTTCAGAGGCCTCCCTCTGCCCTGATTTTCACCAAGCCTCCAAGTGTCCTGTCAGCCAGGTCCCTCAGCCATGTGAGGTGGGGCACATTATTGACCCCAGTACCCAGGTGGCTGTGGCAGGATTGAAGATCATGGGCAGGCTGGACAACACAGTGAGATACTGTCTCAAACACTAAAACCAAAACAGAAAAGGGCTCCTGCCACCCCGCCTCCTGTGGCCAGCAGTCTGCATGCCCCAGGCTCACCTGCATAGAGGGGCACTGCTGCCCCACAGTTCTCCATCCTCCATTCTCTGTCCTCAGTTGCTGCTGTTGCCACTAGCCTGGATGTCAGGGTTCATCAGTAGGAGCCTCTGTAGCAGGACACAGAGGCTCAGAGAGCATGCTGGGCACACTGCCCATCAGGAGATGCCCAGAAGCAGACCTCACATCTGTGCTCAGATGCCACCCAGCCAAAATCCACCAGGTGCCAGGGAGAAGCTGCTGGTCACCTCACACCCTTGTGTGCAGCAGTGCTGCTCTGGGGGGGCATCAGTCACCCCACCTGACCCCCACACCCACTGGGCCCAGGCTTTCTTTCTGGAATGTTCTGTAATGACCCTGAAGTCCCTGCTTGCCCTGTCCCTTAGCTCTGGGCCTCGGCTGTTAAGTCAATGTCCCTGAAAGTGGCAGTACATGGCAGTCATGTTCATAGAAAGGAAAGGTCAAAGGAGCCAGCAGAAAAGACACTTGGACACCTGGCAAAACAAAGAACATTGCAACATTGTTTCACCTGACTTAAGATAAAATCAGAGG
>JAQQSJ010000020.1:4485121-4564837 GCA_028644305.1 Xerus rutilus
TTCAGACCCACATGCGCATGCAGCTGTTTCCTCAGTCACCCCCACTCCACCCCCATGCACATTTACACAGATGCGAGGGAATGTGCACTCTGACCCTCATGGTATGTCTGAGGAGTGGGGCAAGGTGAAGGAAATTGACTCTTGGCCAATTGTTGCAGGGGGAACCCCATGTCCTGACAGTATCCCTGCATTGCCTATGACCTCCTTCAGGATTTAAGTTGTGTCTTTCAGAAAAGACAGCCTCATTACATCCTTATTACATACATAGCCATGATAACCTGCCTAATGATAGGGTTATGTATATATTTATATACATATACATATATACATTTGTAAGTGCTGGAGGCTAAGTGTTGGAGGCTGGGCTCAAATCAAGTCATGAGGGTTCCTCTGGCCTAGGCCACTCTCCCTCTTGAGCATAAGGTGGGATCTTCCAGAGACCGGCCTTCTGCCCTCAGTCCCTACTGTGTCCCTGGGTCCTGTTCTCTTCCAATGGGCTACATCTTTCCCCCTCCCTCCTCTCCTCAGGCAAGGTTTTCTCTTGTTTTGGTACTGGGGATTAAACCCAGGAGCGCTTAGTTTAACCACGGAGGAGCCGCATTCCCAGCCTTTATGTACTTATATATTTATAAAATTCTGGGATGGAGGTCTCGATAATTTGCCAGCAATTCCAGTGATGAGTAATGGGGGACCCTCTTGGTCCTCCTGCCTCAGTAGGTGAAGAACCGCCTCTCCCTCCCCCTCCCAAACATTAGAGTTTGAAATGAAAGTGGTCGTGGTGGCTTGCTGCATATAGGGGGAGGTAGAGCAGGTGGCCCTTTCTGAAAGGCCTGGGAAGATCAGTATACAATGTGCACTTTGCATAGGAGTGTGTTCCAAGGTGGCAGGTTCTGAAGTCCTGCCGTGGTGGTGAGGACCCTGTCAGCAGCCAAGACTCCTTGAGAGAGAAAAAGAAGTTAGTTTTGTGTGAACCACTGAGCCACTTACCCAGCCCTATTTTGTGTTTTAGGTAGAAACAGGGTCTCACTGATTTGCTTAGTGCCTCACCGCCATTGCTGAGGCTGGCTTTGAGCTTACCATTCTCCTGTCTCGGCCTCCCAAAGTGCGGAAATGACAGGTGTGCACCACTGCGCCTAGCTAGTTATACATGCTTTAGTGACTCCCAGCAGCTTCTGCTGCCTGCCTGCCTGTGAGTGGGAGCGGATATTCTGGGTGCCTCCCTGGGGTCCTGTCTGTCCCACTGTCACTCCTCATCCCCAGCCCCTACACCCACAGTTCTGCCCTCCCCTCGCTAGACCGGGTGTCTAAATGGGAAGGTCCAGAGAAGTGGTCCTGGCTGAATACCAGTGTTTGGCAGAACTTCCTTTCCCATCCGCCCCCACACCACCTCTCCCCAAGTGAGGGAATCCCATTCTTTGGCAGATCCTTCAGCGTCACCTAGCGGACTCAGTTTGGAGCAGGGTGCAGTGGAGAGGCTGAGATCCTAAGTGGAATCAACTCTGGCGAGCCCTGTGTGGATGGCACCGCCATAACAGCGGCAAGAGTCAGCTCTCGCGTGACTTGTGTGGGCGATGCCGGTGGGCGGTGGCGGCCCCAGCGGCAGCAGTAGCAAGAGTCAATTCTCGGGAGGCTCCTCTGGGCCCTGGGAGCGGCGCTGCCGCTGCCTGGTGGGTGGGACTTTACTTGCGGCGCAGGGTGATTTCCTCCAGAAGGCCGTGGAGAAGGGGTGGCCGCTCTTTGTTCTTCCTCTCTGTCCTTCCTGCCCTTCCCTCCTCCTCTTGGAATCACCACCCGGCAAAGTCCCCTGCCCACTCCCACCCCGCCCCGCCAAGTTTTGGTTTTGTTTTGGCGCTACCGGGGGTTGAGCCCGGTGGCTCTTGCACTAGCTGCCATGTATAGTCCGTGCCAAATCACACACTTGCTGGCTCCCGGTGGAAATAGAGCAGTGGCCTCAGGAAGCAGTGAGGTCCCCCGCCCCTCTCCCTTCAGTCACCTTGTGGGAGATCCTTTGCTCTGCTCCGCCGCCCGTCTTCTGCCAAGCTGCCAGCTGCTCACTCTGCAGTTAACTGCATGGCTCCTGCCCTGGGACACCATGACTGACCTTGCTCACCATGGGGAGTAGGCACCATTGATTTATGTCTGAGCCCACAGCCCAGTTGGAGGGACAGCCCTAGGAGTGGGGGATTAGGTCCGCTGATCTGCATTCTATGCTCCTGCTTCGGCAAATTATCTAACAAGTCTACTCTCCGAATGGGGGATGGCCTGTATGTGCCAGCTGCTGTATTGATTTATTTTTCTCCCCCTTGGTGATCGTGGTGGCTGGAACTCCAGGGTCACTGAATGACCGGGCCACATCTCTATCCTTATAAGTATCTCTTTAAGTTGTGAGGGCCTCCCTAAATTGCTGAGGCTCTTTGAACTCACTGACCTCCTGCCTATCTCTGCCTGATAGATTTGTCAGGTGGTGGCAGGTTTGATGATGAAGGTCAGCAAGGAAAGGATCTCTGGCTAGATCTTAGACGCTTGTAAAATGAGGGTCATAGTCATAATGATAATGAGAGCAATAAGGAGGAGGAGGAGGAGGAGGATTGTTATTGAACAGTCTTGAGGATGGAATGACCGTCACAGGATTACAAATGAGAGAACAAGGCTTTGATTGATAGGGGCCTCCACTCTGGAGAGTAACAGGCTGGGTCACTGGGGTGTGGTGGGTGGGCGGTGAAGCCTGACAAAACAAACCAAAGCAGATATGGAGTTAGATTTCATACTGGCTGCGGGGATGGGGAAGGGCGCTCTTTTTAGGAATGTACATTGGCTTCAGGTGCATGTGGATCTCTGAGGGCACCTTCCCTTACATATCTTAAGGATCTTTGAGTGAAGTGAGTTAAGTGAGAGCGCCCTGGCTGATGGTCACACCTGGTACTCTTTGGGGGTGGAGAGTGATTAAGGCACATGGCACATCCTGCTCCTCTGGTGTCACTACCTAGTGGACTCTCACGTGTGTGTGTGTGCGTGTGAGTGTTTGTGGGGGCGGGGGAGATGATCATCATTAGTGTTTGTGTGTGTGTGTCGTAGTGGGTAAATGGGGTGGGGTTAGTAGGCCTGGCTTGCAATCCAGGGTGACTTCCCTTCCTCCCTCCGCAAGGAATCTATGAACCTAACCTGCTGGGTTCCTGGATGGAACTCTACATAGTTTCCTGCCCTCAGCCCACCCTCTCCTACGTACATTTCTTTAACTACTGCCTAATGGATTTCCTGGTTTGGATGCATCGGTCAATGGGAATGATGGGAAAATCAAATGGAATAGAATAGAATAGAATAGAATAGAATAGAATAGAATAGAATAGAATAGAATAAATTAAAAATAGAATAAAGAAAAATAAATACACCGGCCCCGGAAGTCCTGTTGTTCTCTCTCTGGACCTTTGGTGCATGACCCAGATTTTCCATGTCTATCGATGTCACCTCTGTTCACTTAAGCCTCTGAGAATCTGTCTTCCCTTCATCTCACTTTCTCTGGCAATGAGAGGGTGGAATCAGAGGGATTATTGCTCTGTCCTTTGGTGGTTTCGGTTTTGCAGTCCAAGACCACCCGTGTTTCCACCGGGTTTTCTAGGGGCGCTGGCCAGACTGGTGGTGACTTGAGCCACCCTGGGAGCGTGGGGACTGCCCTGGCAGGGAGACCTGGAAGGTGGAGCATGTTTTGGTGACTTTTCACGTCCCCTTCAGAGCTGGTTTTGCTGACACCAACCGCTGTCTCATGTCCCTTCCACCTGATGTTGGTAGCTGTTGTCAGGCTCCACCTGGTGGCTGCTTTTATAGGAGTGTCTTGTATTCAGAAGTCACCAAGGAGTGAGATGTGGTGGTGGTGACCTAGACAGAGTCCCAGGAGTTGAGTGGCACCAGCAGAACTGTCGCGGTGCCGCTAAGGCAGGCTTTTGTGGCCTTCCGGCAGGATGTTTAACCCACAGGTCTGACGTGTGGTTGGTGTGTCTGTGTGCTCCAGGGCCCGGGCGCCTTGGGTGGCAGTCTGAACAGGTTGACCAGCACTCCCAAGTATGGCTCTGGAGCTAAGGGGCCCGCCATTTGGGAGACCTCGTTGCATAGGGAGTGGGCTGGGGAGGACGATAGGGGACCGCCCCGTGCCCACCCGGACTTCTATTACCATGTCTGGGTCCCCACAACAGCAGGGACACAGGCTTTCTTCCCTTCTTTTTGTTTTTGTCCCCCTCCTCCTCCATCCCCTTTGGTGCTCTGCTTTGGACTTGGTCCTCCCCCCACCATCCTGGTCTCCTCTTCCTGGCAGGTTTGGCTGTGAGGTTGGGCCTGGTGGGCCAGGCGGTGCGCTGCCTGGCTTGCCTCGGTTCCTGGTCAGAGTCACGTTTGTCTGAGGCACCATCTGGAGCTGGGACTGACAATATGCCAGAGTCCTTGTTTGCTGACCTTGAATGTGCGTGTGGCCATGGAAGGGTGTACCTGGTCCTGCTCCGACTCAGTGGAGTGTCTGCGTCCCTCATTTTCCCTCGCTGTCTGTGGTCAACCAGTTGTGCCATGGTGCTCTGGTTCTCTTGGTGATGGGGTCAAGTGTGGGGGACAGGTGACTATGACTCTGTTCCAGAATGTGGGGATGGTGACCTGACTGTTCCCTGTTGTCCTGGTCACAATTGTTTCATTCAGAGGTGGCCGTTTTATGCCATTGGGTGGGTGCTGACACGTTGTTCTTTAGCGTGTGTCTCCAAAGTAGGGGGGAGGGGGCTCAGGTCTCCAGATGCATGTGGGGCTCTGGGCTTCCGAGCACAACAGCGGGCGGGACCCTGCTAGCCCTCTTGAGCTGTATGCCTGGGGGCTGTGCGCCGGCTCTTGTAAGCATCTGGAGTGTCCTGGCCGTGGTACCACCTCCGGTCTCTGGCACCCGAGGGCGGTGAGGGAGGCGGAGGTCCCTTACCACCCTGCACTCCCTGCTGCAGGCACTGAGGGTGGTTGTGAGGATGCTCGTTTCCATGGCTCCATGCTGCATGTCAGGCGTTCTTTCTGTGTCATCTGCCATTCTCCCTGGGGGGCGGGCCTGGTGAGGCCGAAGCAGGCTCCTTGGTGACAAGGGTCCTTGCCAGGTCCCCGCAGCCCGGGTGCTTCCCTCCCTCATCATTTCTCCTGTTGACTGAATGAGACAGCTCTTCTGGTCCTGCCTGCGGGCCCCTCGCCTCTCTGCCCCGTCGGTTGGCGGTATGTGGAAGGCAAGGGTGCGGAATCTGGCCCTGACCTCTCTTCTGGGGTCCTCTGACGCTGCTTCTTGCCACCATCTCCAGGTGGATAGGCTGCGTGCCATGGCCCTCACTGTGATTCGAACGGTATGTTTGCTGCGCCACCTGGGCTTCTGAGTGCGCCTCTGCCTTTGGTCCTCCGCGGTGCTCCTGGAGCGATCAGGGTCTTCCTTGAAGTGCCTGAGGCTGGGATGGTGTGAGCCGTTTCCCGTTTCAGGTGCCGCTTCAGTGGTCGCCACTTCACCTTTGGTCTCCCTGCGCCTGTTGGGGTTTCCAAGGTGAATGCTGAAAGGAAAAGGTGCTTCATTTGGGGGGGGTGGAGGCGGCAAACCCCGGCAATGCAGCGCTGGTCCCCCTTGGTGGGGGCGAGTCCGTTTGTTGTCCCCGGTGCCCTGCCATGGCCTGCCAGGGAAGCCAGAGGCGAGCGCGCGCCCGCGTGCACTTCTCCCTCTGTTCTGGAGGATACACGTTGGACGTGTGAGCGATCATGGCGATCTGGGCTGGACAGGGTTGTGCGGTGTCGCCTGGTCTCATCTGAGGCCCGCTGGCCCTGCTGTGCCACCTGGCAGGATCACCTTGTGGAGGTGGCTTTGGTCCCCCGCCCCCTCGCCGCCGCGAACGCTCAAGTGAGCCTTGTGCTTGCTCATACCGCAGACCCCTCACCCCCGCCCCGCTCTTTGTGGCTTGGCGGCCCTTGGGTTTGCTGGGCTGGGTGCGGCCCACCCTCAATGAGGAAAGTTCTCTAGCGATCAGTGAAGGGTGTGCCTCATGTGGGGTACCGGATTCCTCTTTGACCGCCCCTGCCTTGTGCGCTTGACCATCGGTGTGCCTAGGCAAGAGTCCCGCCCTCTCTCGCCAACCTCCCCGTGAGGGAAGGTGGGGAGGGTAGGGGTCGGCCAGCCGGCGGGTGGGGGCCATGCGCCTGCTCTTTCACTTACTGCAGCCCGCTCTGAGTCGGGAGAGGGTTCCCGCTGAGCCTGGCTGGGCCTGCCCTGCCCTGTACGCCTTGGCGTTCGGGGACCTGCCAGTGCGCGGCAGCTGTGGGTCCTGCATGTGCATACGCGGTGCGGCTGGGAGGGTCTTCCCTGGTCTCCTGATGAGCGGGGAGGGATCCCTCCCTTTTTCCCCTCGCCTGCCGCGGGTGGCTCCGTCTGCTCGCTCCTGTCCTGAGTCCCCAGCCGCAGCCAGCGGGCGGCCTGCGTGTGTGTGGGCCCGGGCGGGGCCGCCGCGACCCCTCGGGAACGGTTGTGGGCAGTGTGAGCCGGGTTCTTGGAGCCGGTGAATACCCAGGGCTGTGGGTCTTTGCCCGGCCGGAGGCGGTGTGTCGCCTGCTGGCATTGGGAGGCCAGGCGTCTCAGTCGCGTGGATGGCGCCTCCTGCAGTGGTGGGATTGGCGGGTCTGATGGGAAGCTCCGGGGTTTGACCCGAGGCCGGGTTGGCGTGGCAGGTGGTGCAGGACTGCCCTTGTATGTGGCGGTGGGACCCCTTGTGTTTTCCTGGCGTCCTGACACTGCTCAAGGTCTCTCTCTGGCTCCCCTCTCCAAGGTTCTTTGCCCTCCCCGCCTCTTGGTGGGCCCTTGTGGTCGCCTCTCTCCTGCGCCTCTCCTGCCTCCTATCCTCCCCTGGTGCGACCTTCCCAGATGCGCTGCTGCCCAGCTCCGGGCTCTTACAACGTGCGGCTGGGTGCTTTGTTGTCCCGGGCATGATCGTCACGGAGTGCAGGTTGAGGGTTACAGGTGGCCCGCCGCTTGCAACAGAGATCGGGGCTCTGTCGCCGCGAGGACCCCCCCCCCCGCCAGCGGTTCCTTCCCGAGTGGCCCTGTCCAGCTCATCCTGGGCGACCCGGGACCGCCACTGCGCCTAGGGGGCGTTGGGGTGAGACCCCATGTTGCCGCCCTGGGTTCAGTAGGCCTGTATGCCCGTGGTGGCCGGTGTCCCCGGGGCTGGGTTGCCCTGCTGGTTGGCAGGTGACTTTCCGATCCCGCCGGCCTCTCTGGTTGCAGATCCGGTATTGCTGTCTTGTGCTGCCGGGTAGGGGAGCCGCCTCGTCTCTCCTACCCGGGTCCACCTGTGTTCACCCTCTCTTGCCTCTCTGTTGGGTTCGCTGCCGCGAGGTCCTGCCACAGCCCGTCTGGCACCCGACGACGCTTTTCCGTTGGCCATGGCCGTCCTTGTGTGTCGGCAGCGCTGGGGGTTGGGGACACACTGTCCCTTTCCTCCCTGCCATTCATGGGTCAACCTGCTTGGTGCCCAGGGAGGGAGGGTTCTCGCACCAAGGTGCGCCTCTGGGCCCTTGCTGGCCCCGCTGTGTGGAGAGGGCCCCCTGCTGCCGCACACCTGTCCCTGGTGAGGGCTTGGGAAGGCGGGAGTATGTGGAGTTAGGGCTTTGCCCTGGCCACTCATATCCTCACCTTTCTCGTCCGCACAGTCATGGCGGTCTTGGCTGCAGGGTGGCTCCCTGCCACCCCTTGGGTTGGATATTTTGCGTTCTGCGCTCCCCCCCTACCCGGTTCTCTTGCGCCACATTGCATGTGTGCGGGTGGGGTTTCCCTTTTGGTAGCCTCAGCGGTGCCTGGTGGTTTCTCTTCCTGTCCTGCGCCTGAGCCCCTTGTATGCGCCCATCGGCGCCCCCCACCTCCTTTTGGGGAGGCGCGTCTGCGCCCCTCCCTCGCCGGCTCCATGTCCGCCTGGCAAGCCTCGGTGGGCCACCTGGGCCGAGAGGGCGGGTGGAATGGGGGTCCACCTCTCCGCCGAGTGGTTGGGGAATGTTGGGTCTGGTTGTGCCGGTAGGGGTCTCCACATCCTCCCAGCTCCAACTCGTGGCTCAGGGGCCGCTCCCCCCACCCACCCCACCGAGTGGTCCTCTATGACCAGGATCACTGAGATTTTATGTGTAGCCTTTATGGCCTGAGTAGTCTCTGCAAACTCTATTACCTCTATGACCTGTACATCTTCTACAAATTGCATCACTTGCATTGCCTGTATTCCTTTATGTCCTACATAGCTTATTAGACATGTAGAGCCTCTATGGTTTTAGTGATCTAAGTAACCTTCGTATCACCTGTGATATATGTAGCCTCTATATATTGCATAGCCCCTGTTACTTGCACAGGCTCACTGGCCTGCTTATCTTTATGACTTACATAGCTTCTATGGCCTGAGTACCCAAAATGTTAGTAGTAGCACATATGTGCTTTACAGTCTCTATGCCTTGAATAGCTTCTGTGATCTTTGTACTCTCTATGACCTGTGTGTTCTTCATGGCCTGGGCAACCTCTATGGCCTCCATAACCTAATGACTGAGTAATCTAAATGACCTCAATAGCTATTATGTAATTCATAGCATCTATGGCCTGAGTAGCTTTTATAAATTGTGTAGCCTCCTTGAAATGCAGAGGTCTTATACCCATAGTGGCCTACCTAGTCTGAGTCCTGTTAGCCTTTGTGAATTTCAGTTTCTTTAAACTCCATAGATTTCTGTAGACTCTATGACTTGCACAGCTTCCTCTGTGATCTGACTAGCTTCAACAATCTGCATAACCTCTATCATGTATGGAGCCTCTATGATTCAATCACCAATGTTACCACAATGACAATTATAGCCTATATAATATATAAGTTCCTCTATCACCTGCATTGTGTCAAATACCTAAGTAGTCAGTATGACCTAAATAACTCTTATAACCTGCACAATTTCTATGACTTCTATAATAACATCCATAATCTGTCTGTTTCCTGTGACCTATGTAGGCCCCATGGCATGCATATCCTCTATGGTCTAAGTAGCCTAATAAGCTAAGTACCCCACATGTCTTGTCTATTTCCAATACCCTGGATAGCCTCTATAGGTTCAGTAGCCCATATGACCTATATAAACTCTGTGACATGAGCAGCCTGAAGGAATTGAGTAGCTATGTACTGCCTGCATAGGCTACACCTCATGAGTAACATCTATTACCTGATGATTATAGCTTCTCCTATAGTCTCTGAGGACTTTAAGACCTATGTGATTCTCTACAACTTGCACCTCCTTTATTACCTATGCACACTTATGTCATAATAACTGAAAGGGAATTAGTAACCCCTAAGAACTTTGTACCCTCTATTGCTGGAATAGCCATTGTGAACTTGGTATCCTCCATGGTCTGTGTAGCCTCTATGAACCAAGTAACCTGTATTACTTGGGTAGTGTTTCTGTGCTCTGATGCCTCTTGAATCTTTATGTTGATCACAAGAGCAGCCTTTATGAACTGAGTAATCTCCTTGTCCAATGTAATTTCTGTGACTTCAGTAGTCTATAACCAGAATTTTCTCTATGACCTGCACAACCTTTAAGACCTGTGTGGATTTTATGGCCTTCATAGCCTAGCCTTCCTTCTTCATTCCTGGAAGGAAGGAACACTACCTTTATGGTGTGTGTATTGTTTAGCTCAAGGATTGGATTTAAATATCAATTGCACATACTTGGAGCAATTCTTCCAGGTTTAAATCCAATGCCTCTATCTCCTTTGGGAATCCTTTGGGCCAACATTATTGCATTGATATTATCCTACCTGAATTGTATTACAAGTGTAAGAATTGGTCATATGTGGGAAACCAGGAGCCATGGGAAGGGTGTTTTTCTGCAATAACACCAGAGGAAATTGTCAAAACAAAAAAATTTATCACTAAGGAAGTAGGAGACTAGTAGGATTCAAGTTCTCATATATAATGTGTGCCAGATGTAATTTCAGGCAGAAAAAAGGAAGAAAACATACTTAATGGAGAAAAACTTTATTATGTAGGGAAAAGGCATAACCAGGTATGTTCTAGAATCTAGATTAAGAAGTGCCCAGGCTTGTGTCCCAAACTCCCACAATTCTGAGAGCTTTTCTCTCCCACATTTGGGACATTGGAAGTTTCTTCCCAAGGTTAGACAAAAGAATGAATGCATTGGTCATAACTGGGGACCAAATGACTGCACCAGTAACATGGCTTTCTGGTACCCCAGTAGAAGAATAGAATCTAAGAGCGTCAACAGAGTTAGGGGACTGTCAGGATGCAAAATTTCAAAATATAGGCAGGTTATTGTTAACTTAGTGTGTAACTTAGTTTATCAGGCACAACTTTAGGACATGGGGTTTGCTTTTCCCAGTCACACAAGGAATAGGTGGTTTGATTATGTCTGAGATGTCAAGTACCGATTGAAGAAGCTTGGCCAGAAGTGAAAGCTAGGATAATTGTGACGGGCCAAAATAAAAGTTTTAAAACTTAATAGAGGAGATTAATGAATCCAAAATGCCAGAGGTAGGTATTATGAGGCCCTTTCTGTCCAAATAAGATATAAATAAAATTACCAGAATGTGGAGGACTATTCATCATATAGTTCAATTTCCATGGCCCCATGTGGGAGCCAGGATATAAGTGCACATTTAGAATATTACAAGCAGTGTTGACCTGATACAGTTTCAGACTTAAAGATTTCAGTCCCTCCATGACCATTTTTGACTCTATGGCCTGCATATCCTCTATGATCTTTGCAGCTTTCATTGTTAAAATAATATTTAAATTTTGGGTTGTTTAACTGACCTGAGGTGCATTGATGGCATGTGTAGCCTTGAGGTCTAGAGTGCCTGCAATGCTCTGCATAGCCTCTATGATCTGAGAGCTTCAGGGAATTGTGTATCTTCTATTCTCTTAGTAGCTCTTTTGACCTTTGTAGACCGTATGGCTGCTAGAGCCTTCATGACTTAATAGGCCACTGAGATTTGCATAGCCTCTATGGTCTGAAAATCCTCTAAGACTTGCACACCCTCTATGACTTGACTAGCTTCTATGACCAGAGTAGCCCCTAGGAACAGAAGTGCCCCATAGCTGACCATAGTAGCATCAATGACCTGATTACCTAATTTGGCCCATCTAACTTGATGAACCCATACTCTTCATTACCTCTAAGTTCTGTGGCCTCAGAAGCCCCTTTGACATGCATAAGCTCAATGGCATTAGAACCTCTATCCCTGACTAGCCTCAGAAGATGTTAAAATCTGTGTAGTCTCCTCTAGCAGCATAGGTTCTGTGAGCTGTGTGTCCCTTATAGCCTGAATAACCTAGCAACCTGAATACACTCTGTGATCTGAATAGCTCTATGTTTGCATATCCTCTATTTGTCAACAAGAATCTATGACCTCAGTAAAATATTTGATAAGAATATCTTCTATGTCCTTAGTGGCCACAAGAACAGGTGTAGCCTCCATAAGTGATTAGTTTCATGACCTAAGCATCAACTACAGCCTTAGATGCCTCTCTTGTCTCTGTACCCTCTATGACCTAATAGCCTCTGTGGATTTTTTAATCCTATATGGCCAGCAGAAACACTATGACCTGAGTAACTTCTATGGCCCTTTGCATCTCCATGGTCTGAATATCCCCAATAGTTTATAAATCCTGTATGACAAGAGTAGCCACTATGAGATGCCAAGGCTTTATTTCAAGAGTAGATTTTATGACCAGAGTAGCTTGTATAAATTAATTATCTCTACGTCTTTTGTGGCCTCTAGGGCTTGAGCATCCTCTGTGACCAGAGTAGCCTCTGTGACCTGTGCTACCTTAGAGTACATTTTTATCTCTATGGCCTACATATACTCATGTATTGAGTTGTTAGAGTGATCTTAATATCCCCTATGTGTTGTGTAGCCTCTGTGGCGCAAGTCATTGATATGACTTAAGTAGTCTTTTGACCTGCATAGAATTTATGGCTTGACTAACCTCTGCTGTAT
Organism: Xerus rutilus; assembly: GCA_028644305.1. Lineage (NCBI taxonomy): Eukaryota > Metazoa > Chordata > Mammalia > Rodentia > Sciuridae > Xerus > Xerus rutilus. Next base: position 4,497,138 of record JAQQSJ010000020.1, read on the forward strand.
TTATACTCTAAATGACCTGAGTAGCCTCTACAAACTGGGTAGCCTCTGTGGACATTGTAACTTTTCTGATCTGCATAACTTTTTAATATTGAGAAGCCTCTATGGCCTACCCAAGTTCTAAAGCCAATGTAGCCTTTCTTACTTGTGTAGACTTTTTGATGTAAGTAGCTTAAATGTTCTGAATAGTTTTTGTGACCTATTGAGACTCTATTGCCTCCAGTTTTCTATGTTCTGAGTAACTTTTAAGACCTCTACAGGCTGTTTATCCAGGGCAGCTTCTATGACCTTCTCATACTAGGGCATGTGTAGCCTCTAATTCTTGATTTTATATTATAGACAGAGTAGGCTCTATACCCTGGGTAGTGTACATAATATCAATTTCCTCTCTGCCCAGAGTGAACTCTGTGATCTATGTAGTCTCTATGGCCTGTGTATCCTCTAGAGCCTGAGTAAAGTAACAAACTTTTAGAAATATGACTTTATCACTTTTGTAGCATTTATGACCTGTGTAGCCTCCATGACATGCATAGTCTCTATGATCTTTATAACCTATATGGCCTGCATAATCTCTGTATCTTGTGTAGTTATAATGTTCTTAGTAATCCCCATAACATATGAGTGTTTATGGCCTGATAAGACTAAACTAACTCTGTAGGCTATATGGCCTCTTTAGTCTATGTGAACTGTGTACTTTGTTTGACCTGATCACCCTCTATGTCCTGAATAACTTCTGTGGCCTGAATAGCAGAAATTAACTTAGTAGCCTCTATAACATGTGTAGCCTCAGTCACCTAACAAAAACAGTGACCCCTGTGAACTGAGTAGCCTCTATGATCTGCTTTACGCCTCTGCTCTGCCTTGCCTCATTATCTGATTAACACTATGACTTGCATAGCATGTAAGGTCTGAGTAGCCTGTAAGGCCTCAGTAACCACTATGGCCTGCCTAGGTGTGAGTAGCTGCTATGACATGTATAGTACCTATAACCTGAGTAGCCTATTGCACACTCTCTGACCTGAGGAGTGTCTATGATCTGAGTGGATGCTATGGCTTGTACAGTACCTATAACCTGAGAGCCTATTGCACACTCTCTGATCTGAGTATTGTCTATGATCTGAGTAGCTTCTATGGCTTGTACAGTACCTATGACCTGAGTAGCCTATTGCACACACTCTGACCGGAATAGCGTCTATGATCTGAATAGGTGCTATGGCCTATATACTCTCTATGGGCTCTGCAGCTTCTATGCCTTGTGGGGCCTCTAAGTCCTGCATAGACTTCATGGCCTAACTAGCCTTAGTGAACTGAATGGCTTGTATGACCATCATTGACTCTTCCATCTGAGTAGCCACCAGAGTGAAAGTTGCTTAAATACCCTTAGAAGTGTTAGAAATACTGAGAAGCCACAACAATTGAAACATATGCTCAAAAATGGGTGGGCAAGGCAAACTTTTACTCCTGTCAGTGGGGTTTGCTACTGGAGCCTGGCTAGCAAGCACACAGGGGTGGGCACTCTGCCTGCTTATATGTCAAACCTAATGCAGCAGTGTTGCCTTTCACTCTGATGGAGGATTTATACTAAAAATCTATGCAATTGGCTAATTTTAAAATCAGTGTGTGCAAAGGGAAGGCCATAATTAAAATGGCTACATTTGTATCCAATTAGTCTATATTCTAAAAGTGGTCCACCAGACTTTTTATTTATCATAGTAGCATCTATGGAATGCATGAATTCTGTTGCCTGTGTAACCTCTATGACCTGCATGTTCTGTATTCTTCTGTAGCCTGCATATCACCTATGACTTCAATAGTCTAAAAGACATTATAAGCCCATGGAACCTGTGTAGCCTTTATGAACTGCAGAGTCTCTGTATACTGAATAGCATAAATAACCTTATTATCCTTGATGACTGTGTAGCCTCTATAAATTTAGTAGTTTAAATAAACATATCAGCCCTATGAACTGTGTAGCCTCTGTGGTCTGATTAGACTGTATGACCTGCATAATCTCCATGACCTGCACAGAATTATGGCCTGAGTAGCCTAAATGTTCTGAATAGCTGCTCTGACCTCAGAGGCACTAGATCCACTTATATTCTATGTCTTTCATTATCTCTATTGGCCTTCAAAATAAAATGACCTTAGTAGTCTCTATCACCTGCATGCCCTCTATGATCTTCATAGCATTTATGGCCTGAGTGTCCTCAATGGCCAGTGCAGACTCTAGGGCTAGAGTTCCCTCTGTGGTCTGAACACCCTCTATGTATGGGATGGCCTCTGGGAACTGCACACCCTCTGTGAGCTTCATAAACTTTGTTACACGGTTCCTATGTGATGCACATAGTCTGAATAGCCTAAACCTCCCACATAGAGCATCTTCTATGACTCTGCAGCATGAGAAGCATGACTGGCCTGAGTAGCCAATATGGACCTAGGATCCTCCATCTTCTGCTTTCCCTCCAAATTCAGATTAGACTGTAACACCTACACAGCCTCTATGAGCTTGGTATACCCTATGACATACATGGCAACTAACTGCCACAGAAGCCTCCACTGTCTGTGTGCCCTGTATCACCTGAATAGCCTCTATGACTGAGTAGCCTTGTGTGCACTGGAAACTATGACATGTGTAGCTTCTATGACCTGTGGAGCCTTTATGATCTGAGTGGTCACTATGACCAATATAAGTAGCCATTATGACCTGGGTAAATTCTATGACTGTGTAGCCTATATGGCCTGTCTAGTGTGTTTCTGAAAGGTTGGTTCTTTTTTCCCAGTGAAAATTAAATAACAAAGACAAAGATTTGAGAGAAAGTATATATAAGTTTTTTTGTTGTTGTTATGGTTTTGTTTTTTTGTTGTGGTTTTGTTTTTTTGTTGGTTTTTGTTTTTGTTTTTGCTGTAGTAGCAAAGGAGAAACACAGAGGACTGCTGTCCCAAAGGCTGTGATTCTGCCTATCAGGAAAAGGAGAGGAGCTGTTGAAGGAGCTGTTCATTTGAAGGCTACAGTCCAGATTTTTCCTGTAGGCAAATGTGATTCACTTGCTAGTTTGTGGATATCCATTCCTTGGATCCTCTAGAGCCATCCTTGAACTCTGAAAAACTTGTTTCCTTTGGCAAATGTGCTCTGATATAGATAAATTGACCTAAGATGGAAAAATACAATATTGTTTCATGCTCCCAGGTTAGAAAGGGGAGAAGGATAAGAGGAAAAGTAAAAACAGGTCCATTTAAAAATAAGACTCAGTGGAATAGCCTCAGGGATATATTAGTAGTACAATATGAACCACTGTTATGACCTGCTAGCTCCTACAGTCTGAGTATCCTCTATATCCTTAATATCTGCTATTGCCAAAATACCCTCATGACAAGGGTAACTTCTAAGAACTAGGTAGCATATGAACTCTGCAGTCTATGTGGGCTTTATCTTCTGCAATAGAATACTCTCTGTGATCCCTAGAGCCTCTATGACCTAAGTAGACCTTATGGAAGAGAAGTCTGAATAGCTTTCATGAACTGCATAGTCTCTGGAAGCTAATTAGCCTCTAATGCCTTCTTATTATATGGTTCCTGAATAGATCCTATTTTCTGCTTACTCAGCATAATGTGAATAGCCTTTATTACCTTTAGAATCTCTATGACCTAGAATAGCCTCTATGATCTGCGTAGAATGTATGTAATAGTAGACACTGTAACCACCCTAGGCTCTATGAACCATGCTTATTTTACATTCTGAGTATCCTAAATTATCTTAGAAGTCCCTATGGCCTGTATAGCCAGTATGGCCTGAGTAGACTGTGTTTACTGAGTAAACTGTTTGACCTATGCATCCTCTATTGCATGAGTAGCTCCTATGACCTGCATGGAATCTGTGTCCTAAATAACAGCCTTGCAGCTCTGTCATCTGCATAGCTTTTATGACATGAGTACCATAAATCACTTTATTATATTTTTGACCTCGATAGCTACTATGAACTTTGTAGTCTTTATATCCTTAGTAGCCCCTATGAAAAACAGAGCCTCTCTGGCCTGTGTACCCTCTGTTAGGCATACACTATGACCTACATATCTGTAAAACTCGTATATCCTGTATAACCAGATGATCTTCTATGGCCTGTGCAGCTTCTCTGATATAAGTATAATCTATGTTTCCCTAGCCTCTAGGCCCTGACTAGCTTCTGTGTCCTGAAGAGCTTCTTTGGCCAGAGTATCCTCTATGATTTTATTGGCTAATGTCTTGAGTATCCACTGTAGGCTGAATACCCTCTATGGCATGACTGGTGTAAATTACCTTAGTAGCTCCTATGACCTGCATAGCTTCAGTGGCCTGAGTGGTTGCATTGGTCTGCATGGCCTCCATGACCTTAACATTCCTTGTGAGTTAGGGTGCATGTTTTTCATAGCTTCTATGACCTTAGTAGCCTCTACAAACTGTGCATCCTATGTCACCAGTGTATTTTCATTGGCATTTGTAATCTTTGTGGTCTGGATAACCTCTATGACCAGCATAGCTGTACAGTATATTCTATGCACTGAGCAGGCTCTACGATCTGTATAGTCTCCAGGTCCTGAGAAGCATCTATGTACTGAATAGATTCTATGAACTGCATAGCCTCTGTGACCTGTGTAACCTCTGTGACATGTATGATCTCATTGACCTGCAAGGCCTTACAGCCTTGGTATCCTCTATAGCCTTTTAATTTGTATGAACCGAGTAGTGACTCTGATCTACATAACCTCTTGCCTAGCCTATATTTTGGCCAGAGACTCTATAGCTGTCATATTATCCATGTCCTGAGTTTCATCAAAAGTGTCTATGATCTGGCTGAGTCTGTAGCTCAGTGGTAGAGCGCTTGCCTAGCATGCATGAGGTTCTGAGTTTGATCCTCAGCACCTCAGCCTTATTATACAAATAATAAATGAATAAAATAAAGATTCATCAACAACTAAAAATATTTTAAAAAGTGTCTATGATCTACTTATGCATGGTTATCTGCATAGTCTCTATGCCTCAGATTGCCACTGTGGTCGGAGTTTCCTCTAAAACCTGCACAGACTCTATGGTGATAAGCCTCTAGTTTTGGCCTCATCTCTATTTTCTGTGTAGGCTCTAGGGCTTTCATGATGGAGTAGCCTTTGTAGCCTTGCTCACCTACATATTTACTATGACCAGTGAAGCCTCTGTTCTTTGAGGAGCCTTTATTGCCCTTGTATCCCCTGTGACATGAGTAGCCTCTATGAACTATGCAGGTGCAGCCCTTATGGCTTGATTAGTCTAACGGACCTAAGTAGCCTCTATGGCTTTTGTAGCCTAAATGACCTTAGTAAATCCTGTGACCTATGTAGCCATTAAGGACAGCATATTCTCTATTACCTATTCAGTATATATAGCCTTAGTAAATAAATGACTTTAGTTCATGATATGATGTTCTTATCATCTATGTCCTGAGTAACCTCTATGACCTGCAAATTCTCTATGACTTCTATAACCTCTATGGCCTGCATAGCCTCTATGACTATAATATCCCCTCTGAATTATGTAGTGTTCATGCCATGTGCTGTGTATTCTAAATTACCTGCATAAACTTTCTGTCTCTTAAAAACCTGAATGTTCTTAGTAAGATTTATGAATTGCCTAGCTTCTATGATGTATGATCTATGATGTCTTTATGGCCTGAAAAGTCCCTGTGACCTGTGTAACAACTTTTCCTAAACAGCCTGTGTTTTCTCTGTATTGTCCATGACACAGTAGCCTGTCTAATGACAGTTGCCACTGAGGCCAGTATAGCCTTTCCTGTATGGCCTGAGCAGCCTCTATAAACTTAATAGAGTATGCCTTGATTTTCTTCAATGATTTGCCCAGCCTGTATTACCAGCATACACTTTATGGCCTGAGTAGCTTAATGACCTCTATAGTTTTTATGACCTCAGTGGTCACTATAAGCTTTGTAGTCTCTTGTCTAAACAGTCTTTATGGAGTTTATGCCCTGTATTAGCAGCATAGATCTATAATCTCCTTATAATCTATAACACTCAAGGCCTCTATGCCCCTAGTAATCTCTATGGCCTATGTAAAATCTCTGGTGCATATTCAAAATCTGTGTTTATTATATTCTAAGTAGCATATTTTACCTGCATAGCCACTATGATCATCATATCCTCCATGAACTGAATAGGTTCTATGACCTGTTTAATACCTAAATGACCAGCATAGCCTCTATGACCTGTATAATCTCCTTGGCCTTCCTAGCCTCTATTACCTGCATAGTGTATGAACTTTATGGACTGTATTACCAGCATAGATCTATTATCTCCTTTTAATCTATGATAGCCAAAACTTCTATGTCCCTAGTATACACTATGGCCTGTGTAAAGTTCATGGTGTATATTCACAATCTGCATACATGTTCTGCATACATAGAACCCCACATGTTCTATGACCTGCACAGCCTCTATGAACTGACTATCCCCTTGGTCCTGACTATTCTATATTGCCTGTGTAGCTTGTATGTTCTGAGGGGGCTGTATGATCTACATAGCCTCTATGGCTTGTATAGACTGCATGGCCTGGTTGGCTTTGAGATCCAAGTAGACCTTAAGACCTGAGTAGTTACTATGGCCTATATTTCACTTATGGCTTGAATAGTCTCTAATTTATGCATGCCCTCTGTGGCCTACACAAACATTATGAGGTGGGTAGCCTTTGCCACTATAGTCTGCACAGCCTCTATGACCTGCATACCCTTATGCCCTGAGTAGCCTAAATGACATCAATGAACTCCATATCTCAATATACACTATGTATTTCTTAGTCTCTATGACCGGATTAGCCTCTATTACTTGCATAGAATCTATGGTCTGTATAATAATTAAGGCCTACATGACACCTTTATCTTTAGTGGCCTCTATATATTGCATGCACTCTAAGTCCATAGCTTTTATCACCTGTATAACCTGTGACTTCTTCTGTCTCTGTGATCTACATAGACACTATGGCCTGAGTTGTCTATGACTGATATAGCTTCTAAAAACCAAGTAGCATTTGGCTTGTGTTGTTCTGTACAAAGCATTTTATATAACCAACACAGCTCGTATGATTTGTTTAGGCTTTATATCCTTCGCTGCATAAGTAACCTGTGTAGCCTATATGTGCGCTATAGCCTCTATGGCATGCAAACTTTCTGACCTCCACAGTCTTTTTTTAATATTTTTTTAGTTGTAGATGGACACAATGTCTTTATTTTATTGGTTTGTATGTGGTGCTGAGGATCGAACCCAGGGCCTCACACATGCGAGGCAAGCGCTCCACCACTGAGCTACAATCCCAGGCACCTTCATAGTCTTAATGTCCTAAGTATCCTCTAGGTTCTGAGTAGCCTCTAATTCTTGAGTATCCTCCATGGCTTTAATAATCTTGATAAACTACAAAGCTTCTCTGACCTCTGTACACTCTATGACTTTTCATTCAATCCATGATTTATAGTACCTCAATTGTCTATGCAGCCTATGGTTTGAGTAGACTATGTGACCAGTGTCACCTCAGTGATCTATGACCAGTGTCATTTCTATGAACTATAAAACCACTATTTCTTTGTAGGCATTATGACCTAGGAGACCACTATTGTCTGAGTACACTTAGTGATATGTGTAACATGTATAACCTGTGTATTTTTATTTACTTGCATAGGCCCTGCTTTCTGCATACACTCTTTGACCATATATTAGATTAACTCCTATGTGTGCCTAGCCTGTGTAGCCTGTATGACTTGAGTATACTTTATGATCTACTTAATTTCTATGACAAGAATATATTCTTTGACCTTCCCAGTATTTAGGTCCTAAATTTATTGATTGCCAGCATATTCTGTATGACCTGAGTGGCCCCTATGAATGGAAAATCTCCTAAAATCAGTAAACCTCTATGATCTCAATAGTCTAAGACTTATGTAGCCAATTGGCCTGAATAACCCCTATGGCCTGCACATCCTCCTACAATCTGTGTAGTCGCTATGGCCTGAGTAGTCATAGTGACTTGAGTAATCTCTATGGTCTCTATAGCCTTGATTTCCTATGTATTACCTATAGATTGAACAGACTCTATGACCTATATAGCCTCTATGATTTGAGTAGCCCCTGTGACTTGGCATAATCTCTATGATCTCAAGAACCTCTATGACCTTTTATAAATGCATTGAACTCTGGCACCTCTATATCCTAAGTAGGCATTGGTCCCACTGAGTAGCTGTATGATCTTAGTAACTTCTTTGGCCTGTGTAGCCTCCACGACCTGGGTTACCTCTATAAAATGCATATTATCTTTGACCTGTGTAGTGTCTATCAACTGACTAGAATCCATCACCTATATATCTTTATAACATAGAAGACCTTCTGACAAACAGCTTAGCTTTTAGACCTGACTATCTACTGTGGTCTTAGTAAAATCACTTTAATAGTCCCTATAACCTGATCAGCATCTACAGACTGTGTGCCTTTCACTTTCTGCTTACTCTCTATTACCTGAACACTGTGTGAACTCCGTTGCTTCTATGACCAGTGCACCTCTATGACACTAAACCTTCTAAACCTACATAATCTCTCTGGCCTGAGTATCCACCATGTTCTGCATAGCTATTATGACGTGTGTAGCCTTTATAGCCTGAGCATTGAGTAGTGCAGTCTCTATGATCTCAGGATCCAGTATGGCACGTGGACTATCTATGACTTGTGTAGCCTTCCTGTCCTAAGCAGCCTAAATATCCTTCATAAGTTTTATGACTTCTGTAGCCTTTAGGCCTGAATAGCTCATATGACCTTAGAAATGTCTAATGGCCTAAATAATCTATATAATATGCATAGCCTCTTTGACCTGCCTAGGTTTTGTGTCTGTGTGACCTATGTGACTTGTGTAACCTCTATAGCCTAAGTAGCCTACATGACCTTAATAAACCCTATGCCTTATGTAGCCTCTATGGCCTGTTCAACCTGTCAAATTAACACAGCCTTTATAGTCTAGCCAAAATGACCAGATTATCCTCTAAGACTAGTGAAGACTTTATATGCTGAACAGCTTAAATTAATTCCAAAGCTTTTATGGCCACAGTCAACAATCTGACCTTTAGAGCTTTTATGGCCTGAGTAACATGTCCTCAGTAGCCTATACACTCTCAGTAGTCTCTATGAGTAAATTAGTTTATGTGGCCTGTGCATTTTGTATGACCTGAGTAGCCTCTATGACACAAGTAGCTTCAAGAACCTGGGTAGCAACTATAGTATGATTAGATGCTATGCCTACACAGCCTTTATCACCCATGCAAACTCAGTGACCTTAACAGCCTCTATTACTTGTGTTGCCTCTATGACCTGTTTAGCATATAGGTACTGTGGAGCCTCTATGATAAGTATAGACTGTATAATCTGAGTATTTTCTATGACCTGCATAAGCTGTATGGTTTTTATGTTTTCATAAATTGTGCTGAATATATAAACTCATTTAAGATAAATCAATTTTGCATTCACTGCTTCTGTCTTATTCTTCCAAAATTAATTTTGCTCAAAGCTCCAAACTATTATACTGTGATGCCACATTTAGGAAGGGCTTCCCATTTCTTTCACTATTCCACATGCTAGTCATTCCTAGACACACCCTCATTGACAAACCCAAAAACCTCTTAAGTTTCAGAATCTCTTAGAACAATCAAGTTGACAATTCAAATTAATAAATTAATAAATGCAGTAGAGTGATATAAATACCATAAGGGTGGGACCAAATGGAAACTTAAGAAATGTGGAGGCATGGGTCCCCAGTCTGCATAGAGGGCTTGACCATGCACAATTTACATACATCTCTTATCCTGAAGCCAAGCCTTGCTTAATAGCAAGGAGAATGTTTTTTAATACTTCTTGTAATATCTTACTCACTGTCATGCCACGAACATACTCAGAATAAATTAAAAATTACATTTGCATTCTTGGTTTTATATTTCTCACTGTAGAGACTCTTAATTTAGCCTTGCCTTAAATGCTTTAGACCATACTCATTAAGAAAATCATATGGAATACTTAGGTCTTCAAGGCTACACAGTTCATAGAGTATACCTAGGTAATGATGGCTGTTCATGCAATAGAGGCTACAAAGATCATAGGGGCTAGACATTCCAAATAGGTTCCTTAGGGCATAAGATGACATAGGTCATAAAGTGTGTGCACATCGTAGATGATACTGTGGACATAGACACTATACAAGGCATAGAAGTTTTGGTAAAGGTCATAGAGACTATGTAGGTAATAGTGTCACAGAGGATCTGTGTGAGGGTGGAATAAGTAACACTGAGGTGTGGGCTGGTTAGAAATAAAACATCTGAAAATAATAAGAAACAGAAGACAATAGAGAGAAAATAGTTTCAAAATTGAGGTCATTGATGATTGAAAGAGACCTGATGGGTCTGATCCTAACAAAGGGTAAAGCCCTCAAATGCTTTATTTATAGTGATACACACCAAAGGGGTTTATTGGAGGAGGGTTTCTTCAAGGTAAACAAGATGCAAAAAGATGAACAGAAGGTGGCCTGGTGGGGAGTGTGTCACTTTTGCAGTAATTCTTTCTCTTCCAGGTAGCTGGAACCTTAAGGCTGTTTAGGCATACTGGTATGGAACTTGACTCCTTAACAATAGCCACCTCCAAATCAGCATGTCTTTCTACATTTTCAGTTAGAAAGATTCTCAGATTTGACAATCATGCTGTCCCAGTATATGGAGTTCAAAGCAATATTTTGTTTGCAAGTTCCAGCATCTCCCCACATTCTTTTGTTTGTTTTTAAGCACATGTGATGTATTGTTACTTGGAGTTCCCAAATCTGATTTCTGAGGGTATGGTAAATTATTATCATAACACAAAAATAGAATTAGTAGCAAACACATAATTCCAAAAATATACCATGGAGAATGCTTCAGTACATTTCCAGGATTAAAGCCGTTTAGATCACAAAGTATTTGTTCAGCTAGAGATGCAGGATTCATGAGGTCAATCCTGCTTTCCTGAATATCCTGGATGTGATGATGTAGCACCATTAGTTCCAGGCTGTTATTATTATCATGCCAAAGGCCCAATACATGATATTTGACATTTTCCAATCCCACTGAGAAGCATTATAATTGGCTAGAGTAATGTCAACATATTTGTAACTGGCATGGTGTCTAAACATTTGCTTATATTTGAGTGGCAAGTTTATTTCCAATATTAATAACAGTAGCTTCCAATAACAGTAGTCTCAATTCTTTCATCAATATATACTTGATTATGTATTTTGAGCCAAATTAAGAAAATATTAGCCACAAGTATTTTGAGCCAAATTAAAAAATGTTGAATGTTTTAAAATAAAGTTACAATAATTTTGGATGTAGAAACTGTAAAAGAAAATAAAGCAGCCACTCCTATAAGCTCACTCTATCAAATCTCATAATACAATTTGTTAAATTGCAATTCTTAGAAGTCCCATGGTATCTATCTCCTTTTCTCTTTACTCAAAGATTTCCAGGGCTGGGATTGTGGCTCAGTGGTAGGGCACTTGCCTCACATATGTGAGGCACTGGGTTTGAGGCTATGCATGTCAGGGATGATACACATGTCCTGGATATTTTGCAGGTCATGCATATTACTCAAGCTATTTTTTTCTCTTTATTTATGACAGTATTACATGTTTTGAAAGGATAGAGGTTATGTTGGCTATTGAGGTGACTCAGTTCAAAAGGTGTACTCAAGCTGGGCATGGTGGCACACACCTGTAATCCCAGCTCTTTGGGAGGCTGAGACAGGAGAATTACAAGTTCAAAGCCAGCCTCAGCAATGGCAAGGCACTAAGCAAATTGGTGAGACCCTGTCTCTACATAAAACACAAATATAGGACTGGAGATATGGCTCAGTGTTGGAGTGCCCCTGAGTTCAAGTTCAATCCCTGGTACCAAAAAAAAAAAAAAAAAAAAAAAAAAAAAGTGTACTCAAGGCATGAAAAGTACACAGAACAATAGTTTTTTTTTTCATGTCATAGATTCTACACAAGTCTTTGAATTTACTCATGTTATAAAGACTATGTAGGTTCTAGAGCATACAAATGCCATCGAAGCTACAGATGTTAGCACGGAAAGATCAGAATGGCAACAAGCTGTACAAGTCATTTCGGGCTTTATTCAGGAGCAGGACTATGAATACAGAGATGGTCCAACTTTTCGGGTGGAAAATGAGCCATTGAACAAAGGAAGGGACTGGGTTTATATAGGCTCTTAGTTTTTGTGGGCATTTAGGAATTTGGGGTTCATTTTATCAGTCACTTGAGTTAATCAATTTATCACTTCAGTGTGATGATAAGCTCCTTCCTTCCTGGATTTGCCTCAGGAAGACATCTGTTGGGGGAGTTGTTAGCTGTAAGTGCAATTAGCATCAAGAGACAGTGCTGAGGGAGGTGGGAGTTGCCAGCAAAATTAACATCAGAAAAACATTGTTGAGGGAGGTGAAGGTAATGCTTGGCCATTTTTCTTTTCCTCAGACTATGTCATTTTCAGGTCCCACACCGATTAACAGAGGTCATAGATATTATACAGGATATATACTGTTTTACAGGACAGGGATAAGGCCACTTATTTAAGGAAATCCAGGTCATAGAAGAGATTCAGGTGATAGAGGCTACTCAAATCATAGAGGTTGTGCTAGTGATAAAAAATACTCAGATGTGAATCAGAGTATAGATGTGAATCAGGTGTAGATCATGAGCAGGAAATAGAAGCTATTTAGTTTATACATATTACACTGTTCATAGGGGCTAATAAGGCTAAAGAGGCTTCATAGGTCACAGAGGCTACGTAGGTTATCGCTTTAAATAAAAGGGGGAAAAGGCTTCTCAACGAGTTAGGGTCCAGAAAAGACAAGAAAAAGAAGGGGTCCTCAGGAAGGATGATGTGGGGTCTTTTCTGGATGGTGGTGATCTGCGGGGTCACTCTCCCCAGACCCTGGGGTGTAGGTAACAATGTGCTCTGCCCCAGTGAAACATAGAAACACCCAGAACCAGAAACAGGGACTTTGAGGCAAAGAGCAGAAAACACCATTTATTTCAGAAACTACAGAAGCTTATATGAACTCTTGGACCAATCAGGTCCAAAGGTCACAAAGAAAGTGATGCTCTTTGGCAAGAGCACAGTCTGTTAGCATAGAATGGGGAAAGATAGAAAGGAAGGGTTGGAAAGTATGGAGAGTGCTCATACATATCCCCCTTTTTACTTTTTTTTGAAATGTCAGTGGGGCCTGTATGTTCCATAAGCAAGCATGTTGGAGGGCTCTGTGATAAACTCCTTATGAGACAGAATCATTCCACTGGATTTTCCACACTCCTACATGCTTCAAATGATGGGTGGGGGGCACTAACAAGGCTTTAATCTGTCTTAGGTCATGCTCCTATGAGAACTTACATGTCATCAATTACAGCTCGTGCACAAGAGAAGGGGCAAAAAAGGCTGCACCTGGCTTAGGTCATGCTCCTCTGAGCATCTTACCCATCTTTGGCTGTCTAGCCTGTATGCACATGCCCCAAAATGAGCTCTATCCCAACAGAAGGGGTGATGGAGGTGGGAGGGGTTGGAAAGAAAAGGATTAAGATCATCCAAAGCTGTGAAGCCTTGTGTCTCCAGCGAAGATGAGGTGAGCAAGCTTCTCACATGTTCTTGAGGGCTGCAATCCATGTGGCAGGAATTTTCTTGTGTTCCTGTGATTCCTTAATGATATGAACTGAGAGCTTGTTTAGTTTGACAAAGAAAGGAACTAGGAGAAGTCTTAGAACCCTGAGCCCAAAGATAACACAATTGGATGGATCTAACAGAGTTGAAGATTTATTCCACACCTTTTGAAGAATAGAAGAGTCAAATGATAATATTAGCTTTGGTTTAGGAACTCACAGAAGGGACTTCTTACTTCAGGTGGGGTAGGTTGTCTTCTCAAGAGAGGCTTGGACAGATATTCCTGGCTGGGATCCAAAGGGGCTTAGGCTCTTTGGGGGGTAAGACACAAGCATAGCCTTGCCCATGTGTGAGTAGAGGGTCTGAGTCTTTCCATTGAAGAGTTAAGGGGTATTTCCATTGCACGGAGGGAAGAGGGGTAGGGAAAGTAAATGGACCTCAGTTTTGGATTGCTGCGTTGAGGCCTTTTTTGTCAAAAGTGAGGTAGTTAAGGATAAATAAAGCATCCAACAATCTCAAGGAAGGGTCCTCCTCAGTACAGTCAAGTTTTTGAAGCATCTCCTTTAGAGTGCGATTGGTTTTCTCAATGATTGCTTGTCTCTGAGGGTTGTTGTCCTTTGGCATGGCAAATTCCCCAGGAAGTTAAAAATTCCTTCAATCTGAGGGAGATATAGGATGGGCCACTGTCTGTTTTGACTAACCATGAGACACTCATGAATAGCATTGCTTGATTTAGAGCCTTAGTTACATGGATTGCCTTTTCCCCTCTAAGGGCAGTAGCATATACAAGGGAGGAGTATGTGTCAATTATCACATGAACAAATTTACATTTCCCAAAGTTAGGGGCTTGAGTAATATCCATCTGCCAGAGGGAATTGTGTGTCAGCCCATGGGGCTTGACTTCCTGTGGTTGGAGTGGCCCCATTGGTAACAATGGACCACAAGAGGAGCATGTATGGATCAGATGTTTGTATTGTTGGATTGGAATTTAAGGCAATAGGTGATGAAGACTATCTGCTGAGAGGTGAAACCTCTGGTGTAAGGCTCTAGATTGTTCTAGAGTGGACATAATGACTTTAGGCTGACTTACAAGTTTGTCAATGGAGGCATTCCCTTCTGATAGGAAGCCAGGAAACCAAGAATGGGAGTGAATGTACATAATATACAATGGTTGTTGTCTAACTTCTAGTATAGACTTCAAAGCAGCCATAGGCTGGTTGACAGGACAGTCTCCAGGTCTATGTGAATAATAAGCAATGGAAGAGCAGACCTTGACAGAATATATGCTATCAGAGACTATGTTAAGGGAAATGGTCTGATATCTTTTCAGCACCAGGATAAGTGCAGTCAATTCAGCTTCTTGGACAGAGTCAGAATGCCTTTGGACACACTGATTATTTGTTATATTAGATCCAATTATAACATAGCCAAAATGGTGAGTGTTGCCATCGGTGAACACACAAGGGGCCATAGTAATGGGTTTGCTTGAGGGAAAGGCATGAGTAGTCACTGTCAATGGAAGTTCCTGTAAGGTCTGAAGTAGTTTAGAAGGAGGGAGATGGGAAGACAGTGATCCAGGAAATCCCTCCATCATTATCTGGAAATCTAAGAAGTTTGTTAGAGGAAGGCAATTTCTTCCTAACAAAAGGGTACAACTATGGTGTCAGGTTCCTTATTAAAGATGAATCTAGCTTGTTCTCTGAGCCTCACTGCAAAGGCTATACTTTTTGAGGTGAGACTGGTGATTTTGTTGCAGGAGCTCCAGGGAAGATGTGACTATAATAAAGGTGCATCACAGTGCCAAAGGACACCAAGGGGTAACTTTAAGGTGGAAAGTGCTATGGCTGATAGAGGAACAGCAGGGTCAAATCTTTTAAGCTGGGAAGATGTGAACATTTGGTTAATTTCTGCCAGAGTGTCTGCAGCTCCTGGAGTAATCTTAAGCCTTCAAAAAGGATGTTTGCTGCCTTTAAGCAGATCATAGAGGGGCTCAAGTACTTTTGGAGGTAATGGCAAGAATAGTCTAATCCAGTTGGTGTTACCACAAAATTTTTGTAACTTTGTCAAGGAGATGCCATTGGGGTCATCAAGGGAGAGTTTAATAGGTCTTAGCACCTGAGAAAAATGAAAACCTAATGAGGAGAAGGGAGGGTGAGTTTGAATCTTCTCTTTGGCTACATGAAGATTAAGATCCTTTAAATTTTTTAAGAGTGAAGTCAGAAGGGCTTGCAGAGACGCTTTGTCTTTGCAAGCCACTAAGGTATCATCCATGTAATGGGTAATGTAGCCATTGCTCCTTAAGGGGTGATGGCTTTAGCCACAAACATTTGGCAGATAGTAGGGCTGTTTTTCATTCCTTGTGGCAAGACTTTCCATTGATACCACTCACAAGGGTTGGCATGATTAGGTTCCCAGACCGAAAAGGTAAAGTAAGGCCTGTCTGCCTCATGAAGAGGGATGAAAAAAAAATCCTTGATGTCAATGATAGCAATATAGCAATCTATTGGGATGGCTGAAGGGAAAGGGAGGCCACCCTGACATGTGCCCATTTTTTCCATTTTCTTGTTGATATGTCTAAGGTCCTGTAATAACCTCCATTTGCCTGATTTTTTTTTGAATGACAAAAAATGGGAGAATTATAAGGGCTAGTTGAAGGCATAATATGACCTAAGGCTAGCTGCTCATGGACAAGGGTCTTTAATGCTTGAAACTTAGGCTCAAGAATAGGCCACTGCTCCACCTAGCTAAGGTGGATGAGATCCAACAGTGGGGCTGTGGCCATGAGAATTGGTGGTTCCTCCCAGAGAGGCTTACCTTGTGATGCACTTGTAACTCATCATGAGGAGCCTTGTCATCAGTGGTAAGGATGACACCCATTTTTGAAAGTAAATCTTGTCCCCAAAGCATGTTGGGAACCTCAGCTATGAGAGGGTGTATACATCTGGAGTCACCATCAGGGTCCTTTCATGTTACCTGTGAAGTTACTCTATGAGAGGATGTGAATCCGCCAAAGGCAAGGATGTTAGGCCTGCTGCTGAATTTCCAGGAAGGAGACAAGGAGGAAGTTCCATTGTCAATAATAGTAACATCAGCTCCAGTGGCAATGAGAACTTTAATGGGTTTCCCATCGAGATAAATGGTCATGCTAGGTCTTGTGAGGAGCAGAGATACTGTCCAACTGACCCTAGCAATAGAGGCCCTCTTTTTTAATGGGGCTGAAGGTTGCCCCTGTTGGAGTTTAAAGGATTGGAGTGGCAGTCTTGAGCCCAATGATGCCCCTTTTTGCAATGAGGGCATGGGGTAAGGAGCTTCTTTTGTAATTCAGATGACCGATTAGAGGGACAGTTGTGGGTCACATGCCCAGGTTTGTTGCATCCCCAACAGATAGGGGCTTGAGAGTAGCCCATGAA
Source organism: Xerus rutilus (assembly GCA_028644305.1). Taxonomy (NCBI): domain Eukaryota; kingdom Metazoa; phylum Chordata; class Mammalia; order Rodentia; family Sciuridae; genus Xerus; species Xerus rutilus. The sequence goes on from JAQQSJ010000020.1 coordinate 4,514,266, forward strand.
GGCTGAGGGAGTGTTGGAAGTCAACCAGGACTTGAGAGCCACTGAGAGGGCCGAAATTGAGTCAGGGGTGGAAACTTCCTTAGTGGAAGAAATCCATTTATTAAGTTCCTCATGTCTTACTGGGACTATTGCCACTCTAGAAATGGAATTAGCACCTTCCCAGGTGAGTATCTGAATGAAGCATCCTGGCCTGGGCCATTATGTACTCTTTTTTCAACAGTCTGGATGACACAAGCCAAGAAATCAGGAAACCATTCATCAGGATGTTGAATAAGTTTTCTGAAAAGTTCCTGGGGAGTGGGAGGGCTCAAGTTATGAAGGGCTCTAAGGGCACTGTCCTTGATTTGATCAAAATAAATAAGATTACCAACAAGTGCCTGAGAGCAGGGGATGTAAAATCACCCCTGCCAGACAGCATATCCATGGAAAAATTAAGACCTGTGTAATGTTGTGACAAGCCCATTCGTCTACAAGTTCTAGGTAAGAAGACTTCCACTGAAGGTATTGGGAAGTGGAAACTGCCTTGAGAAGAGAAAACCAACCAAACTGAGTTTGAAGAGAGGAGAACCAGGACTCCAGAAGTTGTAGAAAAAAGGGAGAGGAAGGGCCAGCATCTTGACAGGCCTTGTGGAGCTGAGTAAGCTCAGGGACCACAGTGGGGATCCAGGGCCTGAAGATTAACCATGTAAGCTTGGTTGGCTACATGGGTGGTGGGGCAAGCGGATGGGTGAGTTGCTGGGTGGGTGACAGGTGGGGTGACTGGGTCGGTGGCAGGGTGGGCAGTGGGTGAGGTCAGGTAAAAAAAGTTGGAATGAGAGAGACAAGTGAGTGGGTCGCAGGCAGAGGAAGCAAAGTAGGGAGGAGGAGAAGAGACTGTAGGGGGTGCTGAAGGCAGGGTGGATCAAATAGGAGGGGAGTTTGGAGGGAGGGGTGTTTACAGGAGAAGAGTGTTCCATGAAGGAGGAGAGGATTGAGGAGATTAGATTTCCCATGTTGGAGAAGTGGTGGCAGAGACTTTAAGAGAGAAAGCAGACAATAAAGCTTAGATGGCAGCCTGGACGTGGGCCGCATATGTGGCATCTGCCAGTTTGTTTGGGTGCACTCTTTAAGTTTGTGTAGTGGGTGCTGCGAATTGGCATGCAGGGAGGGACTTCAGCTCACCTGTGGTAGGTAGAGGGTGTGGCCTCAGCCAGAGGAAGTGCTGGCACAGCGTGCTTGAGAATTTTATCTCTGCCAGCAGAATAAAAATTTTTGTGTGGGACAGTTCTATTGCAGTGCTTTTGTTTAGTTTTCACTGGGAATTCTCGTGGCAGCAAGCAGCTGTCCACCAAGAGACAGAGAGTTTAAGTGGACAGAGCTGAGCAGGTCGGCAGGTGCATGGGACACCTAGGGGCGTCTGCCAGACCACTCAGGGTATAGCAGGCATGGTGGGGATCTAGCAGGCGGCGCAGCGCAGCCCCATGGAAGTGTCAGTGTAACTTTAAAGATTTGAAACAATTTTTGTTGGCTGGCGTGTGTTTGCGTGTTGTCAGCATCAAAGAACAAAGTCACTCCCATGTTGGGGGTGGGCAGGGGCGGACCCACCTGCTTCTGATGCTAGTGACTATGGCCTATGTGAGTGGGGCTGCCGAGGCTTGCATGTGCTCACAGCCATGGCCCCAGGCTGATGGCATGGGTGGTGAAGCCAGTGAGGCAGCAGTGCCACTAGAAGGCTGGCAGCAATGAGGCCTCAGTGGCTGCACTTGGCTGCAGGCGGACAGCAGGCATGCAGCATGCTCAGGGCTGTGGCCTGCGTAGCCTGTGATTGGCCGGCGGGGCGTGCAGGCTGGGTGGAGCTGTGGCGGCAGCACCGCCAGGGGCTGCTGTAGCCAGTGGGGCAGAGCTGCTGTGGAAGTGATTTGTTTTACTTTTTCAGCTAGCAACTTGCAGGGGAACTTGGTACCTCAGAGAAGTTCTGTGTGTGTGTGCAGGAGTTTGGGATTGCTGCAGGTCGCTGCAAGGGAGGGTCTTCAAGTTCCTGAGGTGGAGCTTGCACTGTGGGAGAAGGCAAGCTTGGCAAGCAAATGTGCCACAGGGCACAATCAAACTGAGAGGCAGAGGGCTTTATGCAACAGTAGCCGGGGCCTCTCTGAGGAGTGGGGAGAGAAATGCTGGAGAGAAGTTGGGACCAGCTCTCATAGACAGACAGCCAAAGAAAGGGGAAAGTCTAGGAGGAGCAATAGGAGAGATAATAACAGAAAGATGTTTAAAATTAGGGCTAGAGTCACTGGGCTGATCAGACCCTTTGGATTGTCAGAGAAATCAGGAAGTAGATATTCCCTGACCTAACTTTATCACACAAAAACAAATGTAGAAAATAATGACAAAATGAGGTAGTGTTACCTTCACCAGCAAGACAAACAGGGGAATCACTATGAATTCTTGCTGACTGAGCGAAGAGGAGTCAAAAAGCCTGTCCCATCTGGGTCACCAGTTATCACTTGAAATAAAAGGGGGGAGAGGTGAAGGGCCACATGGTTTCTCAATGAGTTGGGGTCCAGAAAAGACAAGCAAAAGAAGAGGTCCCCAGGCAGGACAACATGGGGTCTTTTCTGGATGGTGGCGATCCACGGGGTCACTCTCCCCAGACCCTGGAGTGTAGGTAACAATCTGCTCTGCCCAGTGAGACATAGAAACATGTGGAGCCAGAAACATGGACACCGAGGTGAAGAGCAGAAAACTCCATTTATTCCAGAAACAACAGAAGCTTATATGCACTCTTGGACCAATCAGGTCCAAAGGTCATAAAGAAAGGGTGCTCTTTGGCAAGAGCACAGTCTTATTAGCATAGAATGGGGAAAGGTGGAAGGGGTTGGAAGGTATGGAGAGTGCTCCTACAGTGGGTCATAGAGCTTGTATAGGTCATAGAGGCTATTCAAGACATAGAGTGTATGTAGGCCATAAAGCCTACTCAAGACAGAGTTTATATAGGTCATGGAGACAAAGCAAGTCATAGAGGACTCACTTCTTGGCTATGAAGCAATAGAAGTTGCAATAAACATACATGCTACTCTGTTTATAAAGTTACTCAGAGCATAGAGGACACATAGTCAGTACAGTCTTCTTGGGCCATGTTATGTGAGTCTTAGAAGACAATCAGGATACATTGGTCGGAGAAGGTCCTAGAAGTTACAAGCGTTATAGGTGTTATGCAGGACATATAGGCTATGCAGACCATATAGGGTACACCATTATTTTAGGCTACATAGAAACTATAAAAATTATTGAGTATCCAATATTGAGGATCCATTACTGAGATCCATAGGTCATAAAGGTTACCCAGTTTTAAGAGGCTACTTGGGTATAGAGTGTATTCCAGCAAAAGACATTACTTGTTCATAGATGTTACACTAGACATAGAACTACCCACGCCATAGAGGCTTCATGGGTCATAAACATTACACAGTTAATTGTGGCAATGCAGAGCATAAAGGCAACATAAACTATAGAGGCTGCACACGCTATAAGTGCTACTCAGGATATAGTGTATACCAAGATTATAGAGGCAATGCAGGTCATAGATCTTACACAGGTCATCTAGACTGCTAAGGATATTTAGGTAAGAAAGATCATAGAGACTCTGTAGATCATTCAGCTTCTGAGTTCATAAAGGCTACATAGATCATAGAAGCTTGACTTGTGACAAAATCTATGCAGCTTAGAAAGGCTATGTAAGTCAAAGAGTCTATTCAAGTCATAGAGGTTTGTAGGCTGGAGAATCTACTCAGACCTGAAGGGTTACTCAAACTATAGAGTCTACTTAGTTTATAAAAACTATAGAAATCATAGAAGGTATACAAATCAAAGAAGCTTTTTAGATCATAAAGAATATAGTGACCATAAAAGCAAACAAAGTCAAAGAGGATATATGGGCCTTAGAGGCTGCATAGGTAATAGTGGCTATGTAAGTCAAAGAGGCTACAAAGTCATATGGGGTACAAAGTTTATTCAGGATATGAAGGTCATTATGCTACACTGGTTATTTAGGCTTCTCAGTCCATAATAACCACTCAGGTCATAGCAACTTTGCTGGTTAGAGGCTACAATGTCACAGGATAAGCAGGTCATAGATGCTACACAATTGACAGATAATAAGCAAGACACAGGGCCTATTGAAGTCATAGGAAAAACTCAGGTCATAAGGGCAATACAGTTCAAAGAGTGTACACAGACACCGTGTACACTCATATAGCCTGATAAAGCCATGAAGCCCACATTGTCCACAGAGGAATGAGTAGTAGCACAGCCTGAAGGATGTGGGGAGTGGCAAATGAATTATGGGTCTTTGAACTGTCCAGAGACAGAGTTGGACACCTCCCTTGGGAATTTCTCAACAAAAATTTTCCAAGACAATCATCCTATTGCATGGTGACTCCCTTTTCCAAAGGAAATTCTGTGATTGCAAATTTACCCATTTTTCAGTGGTTGGAGTTTATCACTTCATGCTCTAAGGTTCAAACACCAAACACACATAGGTAGGGAATGTTGGAAGCAAGGTAATGAATGTAATTGACTTGTTTAATATTTTTTACCTCAATTCTGTTTTACATAAAATTTACTTTTATGTAAAAATATAAAATAAACATGCAGAGCCTTCTCCTTGTCAGTCTCTCTCTACCACAGGCAGGCTGAACGATTGGGTTCTCCTTTCTCTGTTTTTGTGTTTTCTTTTAAATTTTCTCTTCTCCAAGTTCAAGGACACTGATTAAATGGTCATGTGTTTAGCAACATCTGGCACTTGTATAGGGACCCTGCATGCACACAGGAACTCTAATTTGTTAAGGTGGTAGGACACACTTGAAGAAATACACAACAGTTAAAGAGGGTAGGGTTGGGTCTTTTTATAGCTTTTTGTAAAGCATGTAAATCATGGGACATTCTAAAACTAAGAAAGGAGAGCTCTGTGTTAGAATGCGTAAGATTATGCTCAAATTACAGGGAAGCCTGAAAAGAAGGTACAGCTGGTAGAGGTTTTGGAGTTTGTCATTAACTGTTCTTTGTTTCCTTCAGGAGGGATTGGCAGATGAAGAGATTTGGGAGGAGCTTGGCAAAGAATCTTGTGTTAGGTGTGCATCTGAGGAATCAGGCATCATTTTCTGTTGAATAATTTACTATGCAGTAATTAATACAATTTTTTCTTTATCTATCTCAGAACTGTGTAAAATGTTAGTTTCAGATTAGATTTCACAGGGAAGATGTAATTAATTCAGACAGCATCAGGACAAAGAAGGAGGATACTTAAAAAATAATATTAGAGATGTTTCTGAGAGGAACTTGAGAATAAAATTGTGTTTGTTTGTAACATTTCCAATTTTAATATGACTGTTTCTGCTCCTCTAACTCAGATGACACATCAGGCTGAATTAAATTCTGTGTATACACATTTGTGACATTTTTGTCATTTCAGGAAGATCTCCATTATGTGAGAGCAAGTATAGAGGGCATTGGAGGCTTTCAGCCATAACTAATAAATATTTGGATAATGGGTGTTAATAAAAGACAAATGCAGATGGAGTTATGTAAGATTTAAGACCACAGGAGAAAAAAGCGTTCTTTTAAATTCAAGCTCTTTCTGACTTGACATCTGAGTCTCTTCTAGTCAAGCTAAATGTTTGTACCAAATTGGTTTGTCAACAAGCCATCTTTAATCCTATGGAACTGGGAGAGAAAAATAAAAATACTCTAAAGTACAAGTTTTTCTTTTCTTTAAAATATTTTATGAGGATTTTACAGGTTCCCACATTTTTTAAATATCTAAACTGACTCTAAGACATAAATGTACTTTGATTAGTAAAGACATTTTTTATCCTTTTTTATAAATTGTTGCCAGGTAATATTCTTAAAGATCTTCCACTTTAAGTTCCCTTATTGACATGACTTCAGAGTGAATTCACCTTTGATCATGCATGCCTAAATTAGTGTATTTTTCTAATCAATTTTATTATATCTTATTATGGAGGATTTTCACTGTTTTTATTCAGAGGCCAATTTTTCTAAGAATGATGGTGTAGATCTGTTAATTATCAGTAAACAAACTGGCAATCTGAAAACTTTTATGTCAGTTGCATCACGATCATTAGATCTTGCACCTTGCATCTCTAACTCTACAGGTGTGCTCTGTATTTAAATTGTAATGTAGAAGTCTGATTGGCTCCATTTTAATTTAAAACTAAGTGTGCTTATATTCTCCTTAATTTTATCTTGTCTTTTTCCTTGTAAACTTTAACTGACATCTGTTACTATCCTACAGAGGTACCACTTTGAATATAACAACCTGAATTAATTTGAGACAGTAGTCCTTCATCATCTATAGAAAGACTGTATGCTAATTTGTACTAGTTACACTGACCCAAATTAAATCAGAAAGTGCATTATCATAAAGTTGTAGTTATTAATGTTAAAACCTAGCAGTTTAAAACTGCTTAAACTGGCTGGCTGTATGTTTAAGATCAAAGCTTAGAGATTAAAGTAAAGAAAGTAAAAAGGTCAAGACAAAATAGTCAACATTATCTCTTGAACACTTAATCAGCTTAAACTCAAGGAATAAAGGGAATTTCTCTAAGGGCTTTGCAACTTTGGAATACATGACTCCTGACCAGGGGATCCATGAGACCCTGGAGAACAGAAAGCTTACTACTGTGTATGCTGCAAAGAGGAGGATCATCAGAGAAGTGAGACGTACTTGTTACTTACAAGGGAAGTCACCTTGTCAAAGAGACCCTCCTCACACATTCTGGCAGATGGAATTAAAGGAGCTAAGAGGTTGCTCACAGGTTCCCAAGAGTGACACCCTGAGGGAGCTCAGCTGGTTCTTAACATTAGAGAGGAAGAAGTTCAATTTTGTGTGGTTGAGAGAATTGAAAAGGGATAGTGGAATGCACCAGATCTGGTGATAATGTGGGTTAGAGGCTATATTAGTATCTTTATACAAGGTCATCCCATCTGAATACGTGAGTACAGCATCATCATGGAGGATCTGGATATGCATTTCTAATGTCTTAAGTTTGAACCAGAAGGATTGACCCTGACCTCACCAGAAAAAATAAGTTGAGAAGGAAGAAGAGGAAGGAAAAGTTAAGGTCATGGACCCAGAATGTCAACCTGCCAATATGATGACAACTGTACCCAATGCATCAGGCTGAAGAGATAGTCAAACAGCAGGGGGCCTCAGGTTCAGCCATCTGTTACAACAACCAGATGCCATATCTTCTGGAAAGAAATCCAAGATTTTAAAATAGGCAATTACTAGTTCTTGAATAAAAAGTAAAAAAAGGGAATATTTAAGTAGCCATGACTAAAATATAGGTCTTTGAACTACACAGAAACAGAGGCTGACACCTCCGGTGGGACTCTCTCAGTACAAAGGTGCCAACACAACTGGCCCATTACATGGTGACAAACTGTTCAAAAGGAAACTCTGTCTTTGCCATGGAGTTTATCAGTTTAATACCCAAGTTTCTAATGCCAGCTGCCCAGGGGTAACTAGGGGTGCAAGCTCATGACATTAATTAGGCTGTTCAAACTTTTGACTTCTGTTCTGTTTTAAAATAATTTTATCTCAATAAATTCCTTTGATAAAACACCTGTGTAATAAACATGTGGCCTGATCACTGGCAGTCTCTCTACCAGAGGCAGGATGAACCACCAGGACCCTCTGTCATTTTTTTTGTGTTTTCTTTCTAATTCCTTCATTTCTTGGTTGAGCAAACTGAGTGAACTGTTGCATGTGTAGCAACAGTATGTAATAAAGACCACTATAGTCAAAGAGAGTACTTAGGACTCTATCCTAAAGTTTATTACTCAAGCTATAAAGGCTATGTAGTTACTTGAGGTGACTAAGGCCACAGAACCTATGCAGAAAATAGACTATGCAGGCCAGAGTGGATACTAAGAGTACTGAGGGTATACAGTTCATAGAGTTGATGCTGTTAATGGTGGATACACAGACCACAGAGACTACAAAGTTTATAGTGGGTACCATTATCAAAGAGACTACTGATACCAGTTAGGCTGCACAGGTTACAAGGACTACACAGATAATAGAGGCTGTGCAGGCCATAGATTATATGAGGGTCATAAAATTTACACTAGTGTAACAGAGGCTGCTCCAGTCACAGAAGAAACATAAGAAGCAGAGTCTATGCACTTCATTGAGGCTAGAGAGATCAAAGAGTTTATAAAGGCCAGACACACTTTCTGGATCAAAAACTTGGCAAGCCAGAGATGATACAGAGATTTTAGAAACTACTAGCCCTTGGAGCTCTAGAGGCCATAGTGACATTTTGCCATAAAATCTCTCTATTTAGGCTACTCAAGTAATATGAGTTCTATGGTCATATGTGCTACTAAGGTTATAGAGAATATGCAGGTCATGTAGGCTACTAAAACCATGGAGGCTACACAGGTCATAAAGTCTACACTGTATATAGTGTATCTTCAAACACATGGTCTATGTGGACTGTTGTGGCTACTGAGGTCATAGAAAACATGATGATCATTTAGTATGCAGAGGCTATAGAGGCCAATCAGGTCATTTAGAGATTCATAGAGGCTGTGAAGTTCATAGTGGCAAACAAGGCCATAGATTGTAAGAAGGTCACATGGATTATTAATGTCCTAGATTTTACTCAGGTTAGAAGCCATTCAATTCCTAGTATCTAGACAGGTCATAGAGTATACAAACATTACAGATGATATGTAGGCCATTTAAATTACTCAGAACACAGAAGCTATGTAGGCCATAGAGACTATTCTGGTTCATGCAGGTGAGGCAAGACATAAGGGCAAATAAGGTTAGCTAGAATATTGTGGACATATAGGATACTGAGGTCAGGCCACCTGAACAGGATATAGAAGCAACTGAAGTCATTCAGAGTACTCAGAACACTTAGATTATGCAGACCACAGAGGCTATGGAGCTCATAGTGTCTGTGCAAGTGATAGAGGCTATGCTGGTCAGAGTATTGAAAATAGTGACTACCCAGGTAATAGTCATGGCCACTAGGACATAGAAGGAGTTCAGGCCTTTAATTTAATCACATCATAAAAAATATAAACATCTTAGTGGATGTAAATGTCATAGAGGCAACTCAGGACATAGAGGCTACAAAGGTCATAATGATTATGCAGGTCAAGGCAGATAGGCAGTTAATGGGTGTTACCTAGGTCATGAAGCCTGCCCTGGTCATAGTGGCTATTCAATCCATACAGACTAAGTAGGTGTAAAGTTAAGGTCATGTAAGCTGTTCAGTTCAGAGAAGCTATGAAACCCATAGACACTTACCAAGACAAAAAGACTAAAATTGTCATAGAGGTATGTATATTATAAAGGTTGCACAAGCCATAATGTCTTTGCAGGTCGTGGAAGATATACAGGTCTTAGAAATCACTTTGACCATTGTAGCTATGCATAGAGATCATGCAGGCATTAGGGACTTTTCTAATCATAAAGGGTATGGATGTCAGTGAGATTACCTTAGTCTTAAAATCTACTCAGATTATAGGGTCAGCATAGGGGCTCCACAGATCATAGAGAATATGAAGAATTCAGAGGCTGCACATGCCAAGGAGTAAGCCATTCAATAATAAGGTCTACAAAGGACATAGAATATTCATGACATAGAGAATATGCCATTCATAGAGGCTACTAAGGCCACAGAGACTTCATGAGTCATGGAGGGTACTTAGTTACAAGAGTCTACTCAAGAGAGATGGTACAAAAGCAATAAAAACTAATCTGGTCAAATATATTAGGTTATAGTAGCTACACATGCCATGAGGCTCTATAGGTCAAAGAGGCTATTCAGGCAATAGAGGCTACTCAAGTCATAGAGGCTATGTACACAATAGAATTATGTAGGTCATAGAGGCTGTGAATGTTGTGGAGTAGTTGGGGCTACTATGGTCATTTAGGCTAATAAGGTCACTGACGCTACATAGGTCACTTTACTCTGACCACAAAGGCTAGATTGTTCATAGCATGAAGAGTGCTCAAGTGATAAAGGCTAGGTAGATTAGGTGGCTACTCAGTATATGGATTTTACTTTGGTCATAAAGACTCCAGAGGTTTTATAGTCTATATAGTTCATAGAAGCTGCTCAAGTTGCACAGGGTGTAAAATTCATGGAAGCTACTCAGGTTGTACAGTCTACACAGGTTAAAAATATATGCATGTCTTAGAGGCTATAAAAATCATAGGAGCTGTTAAGGTAATTCCTGTCACTAAGAACATAGAGAATATACAATCCATTTAAGATGCTCATACCATTAAAAAAACAAAAACAAAAAACAAAACTAGGTTGTAGAGGCTACCCTGATCATCCAGGCCACTATGACTCAAAGGCTAAGTGAGATTTGATGCTACTCACTTACTAGAACTCATGAAGTTCTTAGAGGCAACACAGTTTATAGAGGTCACAAAGACCAAGTAAGTTTCTCAGACAATACAGGCTGATCAGGCCTAAGGCCTACTTAGCCATACAAATACAAGTAGTCACAAGTGCTAAAAAAAATAAAGGAGTCTATTCAAGCCAAATGTAACCTATGCTACAGTAGCTGCTCAAACAATAGAAGCTATGCATGTCATGGAAGAACCATGAGCTGTCAATGTTACACATGTCATAATGCTTCACATGCCACAGAAGCTGCACAAGTTTTAGAGCCTATGAAGAGATTTATATAATGCTTTGTGTGGCTACTATATGACCACAATTTCTCTGAGTTTGTTTGCAATATGGGCTCTGCATCCATGAATGCACAATTTATCTCCAATGGCCAACTTGAATTCAGGCCCATCCATCATCTAGGAGAAGAAGTCCTCACCCATTGATGTTATAGTCCCTGTTTCTGCCGAATGGTCTAAAATAGGCTACATCGAAGCCTTTGCATTTTTGTCTCCTACCGATGGACTAAACCATAAAATACCAATCACCATTCCTCTCATAGCAGTTCCCAGAAGGAATCTTGTGTTAGGAAAGGCACTTATGTTAAAATTCTTCTTTACAGAGTTGACCATCTGTACCCCTCCTACTTTTTGTAAGGCTCACAATGGAGATTAATTCCAATGACCCAAAATTGGCACAGAAGTACCGGCAGGATACTGTCGGTTTTGGACCTGATCTTTGGTGTAGGGATATAAAAATTTACACTATGAGGCTCTGCTGAGGATTAAACATAGTGACTACCCAGGTAATACACGCAACCTGTATCCAAGGAAGGGCAATTGCCTTGTCACAACTCTGATGGTCAGATAAACACTAATCACAGTAGAAGGCTAGGATAGCACTCAGTGTGTAGGTATATGCACATTATAAACACAAAACTCTGAAAGCTACCTGGGGCCAAAGAAAAGCAATTCCCTAGAGTATACAGTTCTGGTTTGTCCAAGAATTTCTTCCACTTGATTATATCAGGAATGGTCTCAGGGGCTGAGATTGTGGCTCAGTGGCAGAATGCTTGCCTCACATGTGTAAGGCACTGGGTTCAATCCTCAGCACCACATAAAAATAAATAAATAAAGGTATTCTGTCCATCTACAACTAAAAAAAAAATAAAATAGAATAAAAAAGAATGGTTTCAGGCTGCCTTAAATTAAAACTTTTCATTCTGATCCACAGGTGAAACCTTACTTTGGTTTTCTTTTTCTCCCAGTATTTGCAGAAGTGAAAGTCTCTTACTGGGGCCATTGATCCTCAGTTTGACCAATTTATCCACTCCTTTTTTAAAGTTTAAAAATGGTATATTTAATGATTACTGGTAGGCCTGGACAACTCTCAGAAATATGGAATTCTGGAACAAAACTTTGTGTTCACAACTCCAAATGTGCACTTTGAATCACAGATTTACCTGGGTCTAGGTCACACATATCCACTGATAAAATCAGCTCACTCTCTGGAAATTGGCTCTCTCCTTGTTCTTGTCTTGCATTATTTCAGGCACTGCACATGTGTTAAAATTTTTATTTGTTGTAATTAGTTATACATGCGAGTAGAATGCATTCTGACACATTGTACCCAATAGAACAAAAGTAATGATTCCTCTGCCTCTATGGGTTACAGAGTCACCTTGGTTGTGTAATCATATGTGTGTATAGGGTAATAATGTTCATCTCATTTCTACACCTTTATCATCTCCACATCCTCTCCCCTCACTTCTCTTCCCTCTGTCCAATTCAAAGTTTCTTCATTCTTCCTTTCTCCCATTATAGATTATCATTAACTTATCATAGAAAACATTTGGTTTTGGGGGGTTGGCTTATTTTGCTTAGCATGATATTCTCCAGCTCCATCCATTTACTTGCAAGTGCCATAATTTTATTCCTTTTCAAGGCTGAGAATATTTTATTGTGTATATATACCACAGTTTCTTTATACATTCACTTCTTGAAAGGCATCTAAGTTGGTTGCATACTTTAACTCCCGTAAATTCACTCTAGTGTTCTGATTTAAGTCTTTTTGATACAAACCAAAGAGTGGGATAGCTGGGTCAAATCATTGCTTGCATTCTTGAAAATTGCCATTCTGATAAGAGTGAGATAAAATTTTAGAGTAGTTTCGATTTACATATCACTAAATACTAGAGATGTTGAAGGGTTTCCCATGTATTTGTTGATCAATTGCATTTCTTGTTCTTCGAAGTGTCTGTTCAGTCCGTTAGCCTATTTATTGATTGGTGTGTGTGTGTGTGTGTGTGTGTGTGTGTGTGTGTTAAGTTTTCTGAATTCTTTATACATCCTAAATACTAGTACTCTATCTTAGGTGTGTGCATAAAAGTCTTCTCTTATTCTGTTGGCCCTCTCTTCACATTATTGATTTTTTTTGTTGTTGAGAACAAACTTTTGAATCAATCCCCTTTTTTGATTATTGATTATACTCCTTGCATATTAAGAGTCTTGTTAAGGAATTCAGGTTTCATCATGTCAGATTAAGCTGACATGATGAAGATTTGAGCCTACTTTTTTTTTCAATTATGAACCAAGTCTCAGTTCTACTGCCTAAATCTTTGACCCACTTAGTTGATTGTTGTGCAGGGAGATAAAGGTTTAATTTTATTTTGCTACATATGGGTTTTTGGTTTTCTCAGTACCATTTGTTGAAGAGGCTATTTTTCACCAATGTAAATTTTTTGGCATCTTTGTCTAGTATGAGCAACTGTATTTATGTGGGTGTGTCTCTGGGTCTTTATTCTGCAACATTGGTCTCCATGTCTATATTAGTGCCTGTAACATGCCATTTCTGTTACTACTGGTCTGTAGCAAAGTTTAAAGTCTAGTATTGTGATACTTCCTGCTTCACTCTTCTTGCTGAAGATCGCTGTGAGTGTTCTTGGTCTCTTATTTGTCCAAATATATTTTATAATTGTTTTTTTCTCTTTCTATATAGAATGTCATTGGGGTTTTAATAGAATTTTTTTTAAATCTGTGTAATTGTTTTGATAGTATGGACATTTTGAGAATATTTATTTTGCTTATCCAAGAGCATGGATGATCATTCCATCTTCTAACGAGTTCTTCAATTTTCATTAAAATATTCTGTAGTTTTCTTTGTAGTAGTATTTCCTCTGTTTTGTTTGAATGATTCTGATTTTTTTTTTGAGGCTGTTGTGAATGGGGTAGTTTTCCTAATTTCTTTTTCAGTGGATTAATCACTGATGTTAAAAATACATTTGATTTGTGGATATTGACTTTATATTCTGCTACATTGCTAAATTTATTTTTTAGTTCTAGAAGGATTTTGGCGGAATGTTTTGGATTTTCAAAATATCGAATTTTATCAACAAATAGTGATAGTTTGAGATCTTCTTTCTTTATTTTTAGTCCTTTTATTTTATTTTGTCTACTTGTTCTGGATAGAGTTTCAAGGACTATATTGAATAGAAGTGGTGAAAAAGGCATCCCTATTTTGTTCCAGGTTTAGAGAGAATACTCTCAAGTTTTCTCCATTTAGAATGATGTTGGCCTGGATTTAGCATAAATAGCCATTACAATATTGAGATATGTTTCTACTATCCCTAGTTTTTCTAGTGTTATGAATGTAAATGGGTTCTGTATTCTGTCAAATGCTTTTTCCATATCTATTTGTATAATCTTATAATTCCTGTATTTAATTCTACTGATGTAATGGATTATGATTATTGATTTTTGTATGTAGAACTGACCCTGAATCACTGAGATAAACCCCATTTAATTGTGGAGCTCAATATTTTAATATTTTTGTATGTAATTTACCAGAATTTATTTTATTTTGTATCTATGTTCATCACAGATGTCAATCTGAAATTTTCTTTCCTTGACAGGTTTGTCTGGATTGGTATCATCATGAGAGTAACCTCATAGAAAGAATTTGGATGACTTTTCTGCTTTTCTATTTCATGGAATAATCTGAGAAGTATTGATAATAATTCTCCTTTGAAAGTATTGTAAGAAGTGGCTAAAGACCCACTAGCCATGGGCTTTTCTGTTTCGTAGAGTTTTGATGTCATCTTTTACTTCATTGCTTCAAATTGTTTATTTTGAATTGTCTATGTCCTCCTGATGCAGTTTGAGCATATCATATGCCCCTAGAAATTTGTCAATATCTTCCAAATTTGTAATTGTATTGCAGTATAGGTTTACAAAATATGTTCTAACTTTGTGTATTTCAGTAGTGTCTATTATGATATTTGCTATTTCATTATGAATATTAGTAATTTGAATTTTCTTTTTCTTCCATATATATCTAAGGGTTAGTGAATTTTATTTATTTTTCCAAAGAACAAAAATTTTATTTTGTCAATATTTTAATTTTCTTTTGTTTCTATTTCATTAATTTTATCTTTGATTGTAATTTTTTTCTGTCTTCTACTGATTTTGGTATGGATCTTTTCTTTTTTTTTTTCTTCTGAGATGTAATGTTAGGCCCTTATTTCTTACTTTTTATTCTTTAATGGATTCGCTCAGTGCAATTAATTTTCCTCTCAGTGCTGATTTTATAGTGTCCCAAAGATTATAATATGAAGTATCTATGTTCTCATTTAACTTGAAGTGTTTTTTATTTCAACCAGTTTTCCCCTGACTTCAATTTATTATTCAATAGCATGTTGTTTATTCTTCAGGTATTGGAGTAGCTTCTAATTTTTATTTTATCATTGATTTCTAGTATTAATCAGTATGATATGACAGAATGAAGTGTAATATTTGTATTTTTTGTATTGCTAATAATTGCTTTTTGGCATAATATATGGTCTATTTTAGAGATGAGACCATGAGCTGCTGTGAAGAAAGTGCATTCACTCATTGATGGATGAAATACTTTATATACGATCATTAAATCTAAGTCATCAAATGTATTATTTAGTTGTATTTTTTGTTTGTATATGTTTTGTTTGGAAGATGTATCCAGTGATGAGGGAGGTGTGTTTAAGTCACCCAGTATTGTTGTGTTATGGTCTATTTGATTCTTGAGATTAAGAAGGGTTTGTTTTATGTATGTATAGGTTCCATTGTTTGGGACATAATTATTTATGATTTTTATGTCTTGTTGTATGATTCCCTTAAGCTGTATGAAATGTCCTTCTTTATTCCTTCTGAATAGCTTTGTCCTCAAGTTCACATTATCTGATATGAAGATGAAAACTTCTGCTTATTTATTTAATCCATGTGTGTAGCATATTTTTTCCAACTTTTCACCTACAGTGTATGGAAGTTCCTTCC
The DNA here is from genome assembly GCA_028644305.1 of Xerus rutilus. Taxonomy (NCBI): domain Eukaryota; kingdom Metazoa; phylum Chordata; class Mammalia; order Rodentia; family Sciuridae; genus Xerus; species Xerus rutilus. Next base: position 4,529,993 of record JAQQSJ010000020.1, read on the forward strand.
TTTGAGTTGAGGCTCTAAAAGACTGCATATTTTTTTTGACCAGTCTATGTCTTTTGATTGATAATTTTAGGCAACTAAATTTCAGGGTTATTATTTTAGCTTTTTTTGTTATTGTTTTTAACTCAATTTAGTTTCTCTTTTTATAGAACTTTCTTTGGTGTAGTTCCTCCCTTTACTGAATTTCATAGTTTTTTTTTTTCATTTAATCCTCATGTCATATTTTTGTGAAAATGTTTTGTAGGAAAGTCTTTGTTTTGTAAATTGTAGAGTGCTTGCCTCGCATGCATGAGGCACTGGGTTCAATCCTCAGCACCACATAAAAATAGGTAAATGTATTGTGTGTCATCTACAACTTAAAAAATATTAAAAAAAAAAGAAATCAGCTGAGATCCAATTTGGTTTTCCCCATATGTATTTTCATATTTTTATCTCACAGCCTTTAGAATTCTCTCCTCATTCTGTATGTTAAGCATTCTTATCATAAATTGTTTCAGAGTTGTTCTGCTGTAATTTTGTACATTTGGGGTCCTGTAAGAGTCTTGTAATTTATGTTTTTTTATTTTTTTAGGTTTTGTCAATTTCCTGATACTACATCATTGAAAAGATTGTGCATTTCTTTGACTTGTATCTCCCTTCTCTCATCTGTCCTGATACATCTTAAATTTGTTTTTTCATGTTATCTCAGAACTGTTTGACATTCTGTTCAAGGTTCTATATCATCTTCTCTGAACAGTTGACATTATTTTCAAGAGTATATTATTTTGTCTGCATTGTCTGAGTTTCTGTATTCCACATGATCTAGTCTATTAGTGATACTTTTAATTGAATTTTAAATTTTGTTTATTGTTGTCTTCCTTTTCAGGATTCTTGCTGTATGTTTTTATAATCTATGCCTCTTTATTGAAGTTATCTTTCACCTCTATATTTTCTCTCATCTTTTGTTTCAAAAATTGGTTTAATTATGTACCCTTTAAACTCCTTCTCTGACATTTCTTCTAATGTTTTATTTATGGATGCCATTTTTGGAACATCTTGGTTTGTTTGAGGTACTTTGTTCCATTTTGTCTTCATGTAGTTTTTGTGTCTTTCCATTTAGTGATGTAGATCTAAGACAGTACAATTTATACCCTGTAATCTTATACTGTACTTGAAGTCTTCCAGTATCTCACATTTAGGAGGGATACCAGTGTTAACAGTACCCAATGCAAACAATACACAGCCTTAAATCAAATATTATGGTGTCTACAGTTTTGTAAAGATAAGCAGAAAGGTTGTGTTCAATTATTGTCTACAATGTAAATAAATTTGCTAAAAGTGTTTACATGTCAAATAAAGGGAAAGGAGGGAATAAAATTAGTATAGAATTGAGAGAGTAGGAGAGAAGATAGAGGTAAATAAATTATAGTGAGAATGCAGGAGGAATAAATAGAGCTTGGCTGTTAGCATGGAGAAATGAGAAAAATAATCCAGGGAGACAGATAAGTGAAAGAAAAACTATATACAGATTTAAAAAATAAAAATGTAGGAATACACATCTAAACTATAATATACTATTTAGAACTCACATTCCTCAATAAAAATATTTGGATTAAAAGTTGATAGACTTATGAGAGAGAGGGGAATAATGGAAAGTTTCAATGGATAATTGAACATTTGTTTCCATTGGCTCTCAAAAGTTTCTCCAGCTTCTCTTCTCTACCGATAGATGAGGTTGTCTGAAATATCATGGCACCTCCAGTCCAGTCTGGGCCAGACCTGTTGGCTGGATGAGCCAATAGCAAGATGCCCTCACAATTTCTTCAAGACTTCTTATCTACTGTAGCCAGCTTCTTATCTTTACACTCACTTAAGGATTCACTAAGCTGATGAAAGCCCAGTTCTCTCCAGATTCTACAACGTGTTCCCCTTTTGGAAAATGCCTCCAGTTTCTAGCTTTCCACAGGTTTATCAGTCTAAGTATAGCCCACACAGACAAAGTCACATTCTCACAGATCTGGGCTTCAGGTTCCCAAGGCTTTGCCTTGCTGCATTCTTGAGATCTCATTGCCAATCAAACTTGTGACAGACTACCAGGGATGTGCTTACATAAAAAAGAGATCCTACATGGAGACACCAAGAAGGTAGCCCCTGGTACATGCATAAGAAAGACCTCAGGTGGAACCAGGTCTTCAGTTATCTCAACAATAGATCTCCAGTCCCTGGTCAGTGTCCTCAGGCTGAGTCCCTACATGGCAGTGGTGGCAGCAGAAAACCCACAGTCTTATTGGTCCTGAAATTCCAGGTTCTGGCCAGTGTGCAATAAAGGCATTGGTCCTGTGTAACAAAACTTGTGATTATCCTTACAATGAACCTCCAGGCAGCCAGGGGCAGTGAGCAGCAACAGGCAATTAGCAGGTGAATGGTGGGCAGTGGACAATAAATAGGCAAAATGTAGGCAAATGGGCAAACAGCAGGCTATTAGGGCCAATTAGTGAATGATCTGTGGATAAAAGGAGGCCTATCTGTAGTGAACATTATGAGATTTCTTGGCAAATGATGGATACTTGTGTCAGGAGAAGGGAGGGATAAAACATTGAGGAATCAGCAGAGAGTGCTGGCTGCCTTCTTGAGAAACAGTATTTCCTCAGCTTGAATCATGAATCCCAGAGTTATAAGGAATGCAGCCTCCCACCATCTTGGATCTCCCTCATGTGGCAAATTTAATACTGGTGTTCCACTATTTGTTTTTGATATAGTTATATCAGATATATCCAGCCTCTTCTGTCATTACTGCAAGTAAATCTGTTCATGAGGTTGTTGGCTACTTAGAGAAGATAAAGAAATTTAAGGCTATTCAGCAAAGAGAAGATCCAATATAATTAGAGTGGACTCCAGGAAGTCCAAAGAGTGTGGAGGCAAAAATCCCTGTTACCAAAATTCTAGTTATTTTCCCATTGATATCAATAAATCTATATAAATTAATCATTCCCTATGAATTTATATTGATAAGTCTATATCAATGAATTTACATCTATTAATAAATCTGTGTATATAAATCAATTTTGATGATTTTGTATCAATGATCTATATTCATGAATCTAAGTCTCCTGCTTCAAGATCACTTGGATCCACATATTGAAATTATTTCAGGTCTGAAATTATCCTGAAGAAAAAGTTAATTTCCTGAGTAATATAACATGTCCTATCCACTTAGGCAAGTCATGATGCAGGCAAACCAACTCATCTTGTTCTATGTTTGACAATCAAAATGAGAGAAAATTTCAATGAAGAATACCTTGAGTTTGGGTTGTATCACAGTGATAGTGAGCTTATGTAGGATATATGAAACTAGGTGTTCCACTCCCACCACTTAAAATAAATTACAACTCATTCTTTCTTTTTTTTTCTCTCAACAACTTGTAGTAAATGTGTATATGGCTCAAACCGGAAGTTGTTTTACAAAAGTATCCATAAGATCTAATTCTGACCATCACTAGAAAATCCAGGACATACTTGCAAAATACCAATGACACTCCTTTGGTTACTAATCCAATTCCTGAATTACTGGTCAGATTTTTAAAAATTTTTATTATGAAACATTTGTGCCCCACACTAATTTATCCTAAGTCTCTCATCAAATACCTACTTGAATACACAAACACACTCACAGACACACATTAACACACATGCAATACTAGATATTGAACCTATTTCTCTACCACTGAGCTACACCTCCAACCACAGAGGAACACCACCAAACCTTTTATTTATTGCATTGTGAGTCTAGTTCTCTCTTATTGGTCCAGGTTAACCTGAGTCATGCTATCATTCTGTTTCCCCAGATTTCTGAGTAACTGGAATTATAGATGTGCAACTTTTGAATATCTTACTCATGTCAAAATTACCAGTTTGCTAAGTGTGGTGTTGCACACATTTAACTGTTCTCCTGCCCTATCATGGCTAAAGTTAAAACAGAAAAGTAGTTCTCAAAGTCATTACATAATCACCCTCCACTCTCATCAACACATACACAAATGTACAATAACTCTCCACCTGTAGGATGTTTCATTCACTGAAAATGAAATGTACTCAGGATTCAGAGAGAATAAAAGCATTATCAGCTATAATGGCTTAAATGTAATTCCAGCACACCAAGGGGCTAAGACAGGAGAAACACTTGGGCCCAGGAGTTGTAGGCCAGCTTGGAAAACATAGAAACAACCTCTAAAAACAAACAAAAAGAAGAAAAAAGAATAAGACTGTTCTTTTTTAAATTTTAAGGAAGATAAATATGATTTGTGAAATAGGGCTGAGCATAAAGATTAAATATTCCTGCTTAGTCAGGATCTGTCACTCTTAGGAATATGTTTCATCCACTAATCCAGGATCAGTGCCTGCATTGCCCTAATGAGGAGCCAATGAGAAGGATGCCTCAATGTCCTCATCCTCCCAGAAAGAAACCTCAACACAAGGGACTGATAATGAGGGTAGGGATGTAGTTCAGTGATGGAGAATATGCCTGGAACACACAAAAAATGAGTTTAAAAACCAGCATGGCAAGGAATAAAAGTAAATTTACTCTCCAATCCCTGAGAGAATCCTGAGGATAGCAGATAAGGAATTTCCCCCTTAATTTCTTCACAAGTGTGGAGAAAGATACAATGGCAAAAAAAAAAAGAAAAAAAAAAGGGAATCCACAGGACCCTGGCTCATCTCTGTACTCCCAGCACCATTGCTCATCTCTGTATTCCCAGGACTATGGCTCATCACTGTATTCCCAGGACCATGGCTCATCTCTGTATTTCCATGATCATGGCTAATCTCTGTATGCCTAGGACCATGGCTAATCTCTACATTCCCAGGAGCATGGCTCATCTCTGTACTCTCAAATCCATGGTTCATCAAAGTATATGCAGGATCATGGCTCATCTCTGCATTCCCAGGACCATGGATCATCTCTGTATTTCCAGGACCATGGCCCATCACTGTATTCCCAGGACCATGGCTCATCACTATATTCCTAACAAGGTAGCTTATCTCTTTATTCCCAGGGCCGTGACTCATATCTGTATTCCCAGGAATATTGATCATCCCTGAGTTTTAAGGACAATGACTCATCTCTATACTCCCCAAACCATGACTAATCCCTGTATTCCAAGGACCAAAACTCATCCTTGAATTCCAAGCACCATGGCTAATCTGGGTATTACTAGGACCATGGCTCATCTTTTCACTTCCAGCACCATTGCTCATCGATGTACATCAAGGACCTTGGCTCAGCACTATACCCTCAGGATCATGGCTCGTTTCTGCATTCCCAGGACAATGGCTCATCACTGTATTTTCAGGACCATGGATTATCCCTGTATTCCCAGCCCCATGGCTGATTTGGGTATTCACATAGCCATGACTCATCTCTTTAGTCCCAGAAGCATGGTGCATCTCTGTACTCCCAGGACCATCGCACATTTCTGTTCACACAGGAACATGTCTCCTCTCTATATTCCTAGGACCATGGATCATGACTGTATTCCCAGGACCATGGCTCATTCCTGTATTACCAGAGCCATGGCTGATCTCTATATTCCCAGGGCTATGTCTTATTGCTGTATTCCCAGGACTGGGATCATCAATATATTTCCAGGACCATGGTACATCTCTGTATAGCAAGGACCATGGCTCTTCCCTATATTCCCAGGACCATGGATCATCCTTGTATTCCCAGCACCATGGTTCATCTGGATAATCTCAGGACCATGGCTTATTTTATTAGTCCCAGCACCATAGATTACCTCCCAGAACCATGGCTTATCTCTGTACTCCCAGAACAATGGCCCATCTCTGTATTCCCAGAACCAAGACTCATCAGTGTTTTGCTAGGACAATGGCTCATCTCTGTATTCCCAGGATGATAGGTCATATCAGTATACCCAGAACCATGGCACATCTCTCTACTCAGAGAACCATGGTTCATCACTGTATACAAAGGAATATGGCTCATCTCTGATTTCTCTGCTTCATGGCTCTTCCCTGTACTCCAAGCACAATGACTCATCTCTGCATTCCAAAAACAATTGCTCCCCTCAGTATTCCCAAGACCATTGCTCATCTCTGTATTTTTAACATCATGGCTCAACTTTTATTCCCAGGACCATGGCTCCCATGTGTATTCACAGGACCATGACAAATCTCTGTATTCCCAGGATCATAGGTCATCTCTATATTCCCAATACCATGGTTCATATCTGCATTCCCAGGACCATGGCCCATTTCTGTAATCCCACAAACATGGTTCATTTTTTATTCCCAGGATCATGACTCATCTTTGTATTCCCAGGGCTTTGGCTTATATCAGTGTTCCCAGAACCATGGGTCTTATCTATATCCCTAGACAATGGTTCTTCTCTATATCCCCAGGACCATGGCTAAACCCTGAACTCCCAATACTGGCTCATCTCTCTATTCCCAGGACTGTGACTCATCTCTATATTCCCAGGACCATGGCTCATCTCTGCATTCCCAGGACCATGGTTCATCTCTGAATTCTCATGACCATGGCTCATCTCTGTACTCCCAGCACCAAGGATCATCTATGTATTCCCATGACCATGGCTCATCTCTGTATTCACAGGACCATGGATAATCTCTGCATTCTCAGGGACATGGCTCATCTCCACTCCCAGCACCATGGATTATCTCTGTATTCCCAGGACCATGGCTCATCCCTGTATTTCAAGGACGATGGCTCATCTCTGTATTCCCAAGACTGTGGCTCATCTATTACCAGGACTGTGGCTCATCACTCTATTCCCAGGATCATGGTTCATCTCTGCATTCCCAGGACCATGGTTCATCTCTGAATTCCCACGACCATGGCTCTTCTCTGTACTCCCAGCTCCATGGATCATCTCTGTATTCCCAGGACCATGGTTCATCTCTGTATTCACAGGTCCATGTATGATCTCTGAATTCCCAGGGACATGGCTCATCTCTACTCTCAACTCCATGGATTATATCTGTACTCCCAGAACCATGGCTCATCCCTGTATTGCAAGGACCATGGCTCATCTCTGTATTCCCAAGACTGTGGCTAATCTATTACTAGGACCATGGTTCATCTCTGTAGTCCCAGGACCATCACTCATCTTTGTATGCCCAGGACCATCATTCATCTCTCTAGTCCCAAGACCAGGGCCTGTCCCTGTATTTTCAGGACCATGCATCATCCCTTTATTTTTAGGACCATGAGTCATCCCTGTATTCCCAGCACCATGGCTGATTTGGGTATTCCAGAACCTGTAGGAGACTTGGTTACATAAGAGTGGTTATAGGGAGAGCTGCAAGGCTGAGCAGGTGGGAACACCCTGCTCTCTCTGGTCTTGGAACACCAAGACTTGGCCCCAGCCCCTTGACAACTGATGTGCCCAGAGACTTCACTCCCCTTAGCCCCGGCTTTTTGCCAATTGATATGACTGGCCAGATTTCTCTTTTGAACTTGGCTCCTTGCCGACGGGCCCAGCTTCTTGCCAGCTTTCTCCAGCTATGTATGGGAAGACCTTACCCTTTTAACAGTGAGCTTTATGCATGAACATTGTTATTATTCCTCTTGGATTTGTACCATTAAAAAGAATATAAAAGGGCTTGAAGAAATAAAGTGTAAGAAGAAGATGATTAAGAATAAAGCAGCTGTCTTTATATTAATTCCCTCTGCAACAAGAACTATGACTCATTTCTGTATTCCCAGACAATGGCTCTTCTCTATATTCCCAGGACAATGGCTAATCCTTGTATTCCTAGGACGATGGCTCATCAATATATTTCCAGAACCATGACACATCTCTGTATACCCATGACCATGGCTCATTCCTGTATTCCCAAGACCATGAATCATCCCTGTATTCCCAGCACCATGGCTCATCTGGGAATTCTCCTGACCATGACTCATCTCATTAGTCTGAGTATCATCGCTCATCACTGCACTTCCAGGATCATGGTTCATCTCTGTACTCCCAGAATGATGGCTTATCTCTGTATTCCCATTATAATAGTTCATCACTGTATTCCCAGAACCATGGTTCATCTCTCTACTCCAAGAACCATGGTTCACCTCTATATACTCAGGACCATGCCTCATCTCTCTATCCCTGCACCATGGTTCATCTCTGTATTTCCAGAACCATGGCTCATACCTGTACTCCCAGCACCATGGTTTATCTCTGTATTCCCAGGACCATTGCTCAGCACAATATTCCCAGCACAATGGCTTATCTCTGTATTTTTAGCACCATGGTCCAACTTGTATTCCCAGAACCATGGCTCTTCTCTGTGTTCCCAAGACCATGGCTCATCTCTGTATTCCCAGAACCTTGGGTCATTTATGTATTCCCAAAACCATGGTTCATCTCTGTTTGCCTAGGATCATGGCTTCTCTCTGTATTCCTAGGACCATGGCTCATCTGTGTATGCCATGGATCATGTTTGTATGCCCAAGACCATGGCTCTTCTCTGTAATACCAGCACCTTGGCTCATCTCTGTATTTGCAGGACCATGGCTCATCTATGTACCCCCATGACCATGGTTCACCTGTATTTTAAGGATTATGGCTCATCTCTGTTTCCAGCACCATGGCTTATCTCTGTTCCCAAATCCATGGTTCTTGTCTGTATTCCCAGACAATGGCTCATCTCTATATCACCAGGACTGTGGCTAATCCCTGTACCCCCAGGACCATGGCTCACTTCTGTATTCCCAGGACCATGGCTTATCTCTATATTCTGAGGATGGTGGTTCATCTCTGCATTCACAGGATCATGGCTCATCCCTGCATTCCCAGGAACAGGCTCATCTCTGTACTCCCAGCACCATGGATCATCTGTGTATTTGCAGGACCATGGTTCATCTCTGTATTTCCAGGACTGTGGCTCATCTCTGTATTCCCAGGACAACCACTCACCTCTGTATGCCCAGGACCATCACTCATCTCTGTATTCTCATTACCAGGGCTCATTTCTGTATTTTCAGGACCATGAGTCATTCCTGTATTTTCAGGACCATGGGTCATTCTTGTGTTCCCAGCACAATGGCTGATTTGAGTATTCCAGAACCATGACTTATGTCTGTATTCCAAGAACTGTGGCTCATATCCTTATTCCCAGTAAATGGCTTATCTCTGTATACTCAGGACAATGGCTAATCCCTGTATTCCCAGGACCATGGCTCATCTCTGTATTTTCAGGACTTTGGATCATCTCTTTATGCCCAAGGCCATGGCTCATCTCTGTATACCCAGGACTGTAGCTCTTCTCTGTATTCCCCAAAATATGGCTCTTCTCTGTATCCCAGGATCATGGCTCATCCCTGTATTTTTAAGCTCATCTCTATTCCCAGCACCATGGCTGATTTGGGTATTCCCAGAATCATGGCCTATCACTTTAGGCCTAGCAACATGGCTCATCTATGTTCTCCCATTACTGTGGCTCATCTCTGTACATCCAGGATCATGGCACATCCCTCTATTCTCAGCACCATGGCTCATTTCTGTATTCCCAAAACCAGGGATCATTCTTGTATAATCAGGACCCTGACTCATTTCTGTATTTCCACAGCCATGGCTTATCTCTGTATTTCCAAGACCATGGCTCATCAATGTATTTCCAGGACCATGACACATCTCTGTATACCCATCACCATGGCTCATCCTGTATTCCCAGGACCACAGTTTATCCCTGAATTCCCAGCACCATGGATCATCTGAGTATTCTTAGCACCATGGCTCATCTCATTCGTCCAAGCACCATGGCTCATTTCTGTACTCCCAGAACTATGGTTCATCTCTGTACTCCCAGAGCCATGGCTCATTTCTGTATTCCAATTATGATAGCTCATCACTGTATTCCAAAGACCATGGCTGAACTATGTATTCCAAGGATGATAGGTCATTTCTGTATTCCCAGGACATGGCTTCTTTCTGTATTCCCTGGACTATGGCTCATCTTTGTATACCCAGGACCATAAGTCATTTCTTTATTTCCAATACCATGGCTCATCCCTGTATACCATGACCATGAATCATCTCTGTATGCCCAGGACCATGGTTCATCTCTGTAATCTAGGCACTATGGCTCATCTTTGTATTTGCAGGACTATGCCTATTTTCTGTATTCCCACTACCAATGCTTATCTCTATTGCCAGGATCATGGCTCATCTCTTTGTTCCCAGGCCCATGGCCCATCTTTGTGTTCCCAGAACCATGGCTCTTCTCTGTATCCCCAGAAAATGGCTCATTACTATATTCCCAGGACCATGGCTAACCCCTGTCCTCCCTGGACCCTGGCTCATCTCTGCATTCCCAGGAACATGGCTCATCTCTGTACTCCCAACACCATGTATCATCTCTGTATTCCCAGGACCATGGCTCATCTCTGTATTCCCAAGATCTTTGCTCATCTCTGTACTCCCAGGTCCAACACACATCTCTGTATTTCCAGGACCAGGGCTCATACCTGTATTTTCAGGACCATGGGTCATACCTGTTTTTTCATGACCATAGAACAACCCTATATTCCCAGAACCTTGGCTGATATGGATATTCCACAACCATTACTCATCTCTGTATTCCCAGAACTGTGGCTGATCTCTGTATTCCCAGACAATGGCTCATCTCAATATTCCCAGGACAATGGCTAATCCCCCTATTCCCATGACTGTGGCTCATCCCTGTATTTTCAGGACTATTGCTCACCTCTTTATGCTCAAGGCCATGTATCCTCTGTGTATTCCCAGGACCATGGATCATCTCTGTATTTCCAGGGCAATAGGTCATATCTGTATACCCAGAACCATGGCTTGTCTCTCTACTCCCAGAACCATGGTTCATCTTTGTATTCTTTGCACCATGGCTCATCTAAGTATTCTCAGCATGATGGCTCATCCCTGTACTCCCAGCACCATGACTCATCTCTGTCTTCAAAAAACAACTGCTCTACTCGGTATTCCCAAGACCATGTATTATCTCTGTATTACTACCATCATGACTGAACTTGTAATCCCTGGACCATGGCTCCTCTGTGTATTCCCAGGACAATGGATCATCTCTATGTTCTCAGGACCATGGTTCATCTCTATATTCCCAAAACCATAGTTTATCTCTTTATGCTCAGGGCCATGGCTCATCTCTGTAATTACAGGACATTGGCTCATCCCAGAAATCTGGCTCTTGTCTGTATCCCCAGACAATGGCTCATCTCTATATCTTCAGGACCATGTCAAATCTCTATACTTCCAGGACTGTTTCTCATCTCTGTATTCCCAGGGCCATGGCTCATCTCTGTATTTCTAGGATTGTAGTTCATATCTGTATGCCCAGCACCATGGATCATCTCTGTATTCCCAGGACCATGACTCATCTCTATATTTCTAGGACTGTGACTCATATCTGTACTCCCAGCACCATGGATCATCTCTGCATTCCCAGGAACATGGCTCATCTCTGTATATTGAGAACCATGGCTCAACTTGTATTCCCAGGACAATAGCTCTTCTCTGTATTCCAAGGACCATGGCTCATCTCTGTATTCTCAGGACCATGGGTCATTTCTATTTTCCCAAAACCATGGCTCATCTCTGTATGCCCAGGACTATGGCTCATCTCTGTATTTTTAGCACCATGGCTTACGTTGTATTCCCAGTACTATGGCTCATCTCTGTAAACCAAGGATAATGGTTTTTTTTTTCTGTATTCCCTAAATCATGGTAAATCCCTGTATGCCCATGACCATGGATTGTGTTTGTATGCCCAAGATCATGGCTCATCTCTGTAATCCCAGCACCATGGCTAATCTGTGTATTTTCAGGACCGTGGATCATCTCTGTATTCTCAGGACCATGGCTCATCTCTTTACCCAGGATCATGGCTCATCTCTGTGTTCCCAGGACCATGGTTTCATCTCTCTGTTCCCAGAACCATGGCTCTTGTCTCTATCCCCAGACAATGGCTCATCTCTATATCCCCAGGACCATGGCTAATCCCTGTACTCCAAGAAATGTGGCTCATCTGTGTATTCCCAGGACTGTGGGTCATCTCTATATTCTCAGCACAGTGGCTCATCTCTGTATTCCCAGGACCATGATTCATCTCTTTATTTCCAATATAATGGCAAATTTTGTATTCCTATGACCATGCTCATCTCTGTATTCCCAGAATCATGGCTCCTCTCTGTATGGGTAGGTCCATGGATCATCTCACTATTCCCACCAAAATAGCTCATCTCAGTTCTGCCAGGCCATGGCTAATATCTGTATGCCCAGGACCATGGCTCATATATGTATTTTCAGTACCATAGTTCATTTCTTTATTCCCAAGACCATTGTTCATCTCTGTATTCCAGCACCATGGCTCATCTTTGTATTTTTAGCACCAAGGCTGAACATGGATTCTCAGGACTATGGCTCCTCTCTGTATTTCCAGGACTATGGGTTATTTCTGTATTCCCAGTACCATGGCACTTTTCTGGATCCCCAGACAATGGCTGATCTCTATATTCCCAGGACTATGTTTAATCCCCATATGTACTCCAACGATTGTGGCTCTTGTCTGTATTTTCAAGACCATATCTCATCTCTTTATTCCCAAGGCTATAGCTCATCTCTGTATTCTCAGGGCCGTGGCTCATCTCTGTATTCTAATGATCATGGCTCATCTCTGAATTCCCTTGATTGTGACTCATCTTTGTATTCCCAAGACCATGGTTCATTTCTGTATTCCCAGGACTATGGCTCTTCACTTTTTCCCAGCACTATGTTCATCTGGGTATTCCCAGGACCATGGCTCATTTCTTTAGTCCCAGAACCATGGCTCATCACTGTATTCCCAGGACTGTGGCTCATCTCTATAACCCCAGACCATGGCTCATCTCTGTATACCCAGGATCATGGTTTGTTTCTTTATTCTCAGGATGATGGCTCATACCAATATTCCCAGGCCCGTGGCTCATCTCTGAATTCCCAGGATCATGGTTCAATCTGTATTATAGTTCATCTCTATATTCCCAGGACTATGGCTCATCTCTGTATTTCCAGTATCATGGTTCATCCCTGTATTCCCAGGACTGTGTTCCATCATTGTTTTCCCAGGACTGTGGTTCATTTCTGTATTCCCAGAACTGAGGCTCTTTTCTGTATTCCCAGGACCATGGCTCAATCCTGTATTCCTAGGACCATGTCTGATCCCTATAATTCCCAGAACTGAGGCTCTTTTCTGTATTCCCAGAACCATTGCTCATCTTTGTATTCCCAGCATCGTGGCCCATCTCTGTATTTCTAGCACCATGGCTCATCTGTGTATGCCTAGGATCATGACTCTTCTCTGTATTCACGGCACCATGTTTCATCACTGTAATTTTATTACCATAGCTCACCTCTCATCCCAGAACCATGGCTCATTTCTTTATTCCAAGGACTGTGGCTCACTTCTGTATTTCCAGATTTAGCTCATCTCTGTATTTCCAGGACTATGGCTCATCTTTGTATTTTTAGGACTGTGGTTCATCTCTGTGTTCCCATGTACATTGCTCATTCCTTTATTTTCAGGAAAATGACTCATATCTGTATTCCCAAAACCATGGCTCATCCGTGTATTCTCATGACCATAATTCATCCCTGTATTCCAAGCACCATGGCTCATCTGTCTATTGGCAGGACCATGGATCATCTCTGTATGCCCATGACACAGGCTCATCTCTGTAATCCCAGCACCATGGCTCCTTATCTCTGTATTCCCAGTGTCTTCGCTCATCTCTGTATTCCCAGGACCATGGCTCATCTCTGTATGACTAGGATCCTGGCTCATCTGTGTAATCCCAGCATTATTGCTCATCTCTGTACTCTAAGGACCATGACTTATCTCTGTCTTCCCAGGACCATAGTTCATTTCTGTATTTTCTGGACCATGGCTCATTTGTGTATTTTCAGGATCATGGCTCATCTCTATATGGCCATGACCATAGCTCATCTCTGTATTCCCACCAAAATGGCTCATTTTGGTTCTGCCAGGACCATAGCTAATCTCTGTATGCCAAGGACCATTGCTCATCTCTGTATTCCAAGCACCATGGCCCATTTCTTTATTTTCAGCACTGTGGCTCATCTCTATATTCCCAGGACCGTGGCTCATTTCTGTGTTTCCAGGACCATGGCTCATCTCTGTATACACAGAACCATGGCTCATCTCCATAAAGTTTATGCATGTCAAAGGAGCTGTTATGTCACATAGGCTATAGAGATCATATAGGCTGCTCATGTGAAGGGAGAAATTCAGGTCAAAGTTGCTGTAGATATTTTAGTGACCAGTCAGGCCACAAACAATTTGCAGGCAATGGAGATTACATAAGACCATAGAGGGTATGCAAATCATAGAGGATATTTGGTGATTGAAATACTCATGCCCTTCAGGTTACTCAGGATATAAAGGTGATGCATATCATAGAGGCTATGGAAGCCATAGGTGCTACTCAGTTAATAAATTATGAGTTCATAAAAGATATACAGATCATTCAGGCTACACTAGTCACACTGGATAGTCAGGACATGGAGGCTAAAGTGGTCATACAGGCTACTCTAATTATTGATTTCCCACAAGTCATTTAGGATACTCAGGTCATAATGGCTACACAGGTCATAGACACTTCACCAGTTGCAGAAGCCTTTCAGAAAATTAGGACTAGGCTGGTCATAAATGATGTCTAAGTCATTAAAGTTACAACAATCACAGAGACTATCAGTTACTAGAGGCTTTTGGCTACATTATGGTTCTCAGTCAACAGAGGCTTCTCACAGAACAGGTAAAATGCATATAGCAGAGATTAAGTCCATTTGAGCTATGCAGGTCTTAGAGGACACATAGCAAATACAGACTATTCAGTCATAAAGGTCAATCAGTCCAAAATGTTTACTGATGTAAAAGAGCCTATTCAGGTCATAATGACATCACAATTCATAGGTAACACCCAGTACATTAAAGTTACAGGCATTACAGGTGTAACACAGATCATAGAAGCTACACAGGACATGGAGTTTATACATGTAGCAGAGGTTAATGTTTACATAGAGAGTTCTCAGTGCATATACGGTACACAGGTAATAGATACTACCCAGAACACATGTGCTACTCATTTCTTAGAAGATAATTAAGTTATAGGGCTATACAGTCCAAGGAAGTTATTTAGTCTGTAGATGTTACACAGGTCAATAGGGTTACTAAAGTCATTTAGGCTTCTCAGGTCATAGAGGATACTCAGAAAATAGTGGCTACACAGGAACTTAGACTATTCAAGTCAGATAGGGTACTTAAGCCATAGAAGCTATGCAAATCATGGAGGCCACATATGTCTTAGAGGTTGCAGAGATCACAGGGACTATGCAGGCCACAGAGGCTTCTCAGGTATTTAGCAAACTCAGGCCATAACATGTATGTAAGACATCATGGCTTACCAGGTCTTCGAGGCTAACCAGGCTTTTTAGTCTGTGAAGACCATAAAGGAAATACATGTCATAGAAGCTATGTAGGTCACAGAGACTTAGTCATAATGGCTACTGAGATTAGAGAGGCTAATCAGGATATTTATGTTTCTGAGGTCATAATGACTATGTAGTTGATAGATGATGCACAAGAAATGAGGGAACATACACAGATCAGGGATGTCATGTGGGTCATAGGGATGCCTTAGTCCATAAAGCTCAAATAGGATACGCAGGCCATAGAGGCTAAGTAGGTCATATAGGCTACTCATGACATAGAGTTTATGCAGAGCATATAGAGTAATAATGTTATAAAGGATATTCAGGGAATATAAATCACCCACATTGTGGTGGTTGTTCAAATTATAAAGGTTATACATGTAGGTCAAAGAGGGTCAGGCTATAAAGACTATTCACAGGCTCCATAAATCATGGATGTTAAACATGTTATAGAAGACTTTTTTTTTTGCTCCTTGAGGCTACTAAGTACATAATGGCTATGTAGGTTACAAAGTCCACACATTTCATAGAGATTGCATAGGACATAGAGGAGATGTGAATAATGGATTATATGCAGGACATATATGTAATGCCCATCAAAGAGTTTATCCATGCCAAAGAAGCTATGTAGGCCATACAGGTTATACAGACAGTAGGAGGTATGCAGGACATAGGTGTTCTGCAGATTGTGTGGTCTTATATAATTATTTAGGCTACTCAGGCCAAGAAGGATGCTGAAGCAACAGTAGATAGGCAGAATACATAGGGTACTGAGGTCAGAGGATACTTGGGTCATAGAAGGAATGCACATCATGAGGGCTTTTCAGGCCATAGAGGCTAGTCAGGTAACAGAAGCTGCTCAGGGCATTTAGGCCACCCCAGCCATAGAGACTGCATAGGTCATTAAGACTACACAGGCAATAGAGCTTAGGGTGGTCAAAAGGGCTACTCATTTCACAAAAATACTTAACATCATAGAAGAATTTAAGGCAAGAAAATATTTTTAGGCCATAGAATTTATGCAGATCTTAGCAGTTGCTCAGATCATAGAGGCTAAGAAAATCCTAGAGGCTACTGAGGCCACAGAGCCTATAAATATTTTGTAGAGTCATGTCTGCACAATTAATAGAGTTATGCAAGTCATAAAAACTATTCTAGTCATAGAATTTAGGCAGGCCATGGAGTATGCTCATGTCTTGATGTTACAGATATCACAGGGATTATAAAATGACAGAAGTACAAAAAACATAGGACATGCATTCATAGAGGCTACTCAGACCATGGAGTGTGTACTTGGGTCATAGAACTTAAGCCAGTCATAGAACTATTCACATTCTTTAGGCTACTCAGACCACAAAGGTTACAGAGGTCATGCACTATCTATACAGTTGAGGCTACTGAGGTCATCAAAGCTTCTCATGCCATAGAGGCTATGCAGATCATTGATGTTTTATAGGTCATACATACTATTCAGATGATAAAGCAATTGCAAGCCCTAGAGGCTATGAAGGCCATACAAGGTGAGGTTTTCAACATGATTATTCAATTCATATGGGCCCCTCAGGTCATAGATAATATGTATAGAATAGAGGATACACCATAAATGTTACACAATTCACAGGTTCTACTTAAGTTGTAGGGACTGTGGAGGTAATACAGACTCCTAGGTAATAGAGGGAAATAGGACCATACTGGCTACACAATAAATAGAAACTACTAAGTTAATTTAGGCTATTAAGGCCACAGAGGATACTGTAGTCTTATAGGCTCCCGAGTCTGTAAAATATATACAAATTATAAATGCACCAAAATACCAGAGGGTAGAGGTCTAGAAAGTATGAGTGCAGTACCCTTCCAAATCTGCTAGAACATTTTCCCGCTTTCTGAGTTCTAATATCCTCTGTGAACTTCACATACTTTTAGGTCTTTAGCATTAAGATGTGTCAGATACTCCACCAAAATTATACTTTTCTTTCTTTCTGAAATTGTTTAATTTCTTGTGATTGTTATTATTTTCTTCTTTTAGAATGCAAGTTTTATATATATTTAGTAATAATCTCTCATGTCATTATAAAAATCCTCCACCCATTCACAATGCTGTGCCACCAAGAGCACTATGTAGCTGCAGATGGAGCGTCAAGTAGAGAATATAGGTCCTGTAGGAGAGGACATAGACCATCATGGAGGAACTGAGATATAGATTCCTGTTTTGGCAGAGAAGACTGCCTAAATCATTGTAAAAATGTCAGGCCACCAGGCAGTGGTGACTTCCCTGTGTAATGCCCCTGATGAGCTTGGACCTGAGACATAGAATCAGACACAACAGGATATTTGGATGTTTGGAAGTTTGGTGTCATCTGGGCCTCCTGTCCTCAATCTCATAAATTAATAATAAGATGCTAAAATTACAGGTGTGTGTCACCAGGCCCAGCGATGTGGGTCTACTCAAAGGACTACTTAAAGTTGTCCAAAAAGTTTGAGGGTGTACTCTAATTAATGAAGCACTCATCTTTAAATTTCCACACATTTGATCTTGTAAATGTCCTGGAAATCAACCCACTGAAGTCCCCATGTACAAGGGACCATCTTTAGGACCAGCTTCACATAGCCATTATAAAATACATGTTAAAGCTTATCAGACTCAGAGTTCTATGTGATGTCTACGTGACTCATGGAGAACTTGTGTGGGCTGGGCTCTCTCCTGTTATGGTGCATCTCTGGTTTTTTGCCTAGCAAGTGAGAGTGCCCCTCCAGATGTCATGCTGATTCATGGCCTATAAAAAGATAGCACAAGGAATAGTGCTCTAGAGACAAGTGCCAGCATTCAGGATAATGGAGGTCACAGGTATGAGAAATTTATTTGCTCATTGTGTTTAGTCACATATGTGAAGAAGTCAGAATCCATGGCAGCAATCTAATTGTGGATGGCTGGTATCAGAAACAACCACTTTGGCTTACTCTTTCCCTATGTGCCCTCTGTCCTCACTTGTGGATTATTGCACTAAAAACTTTGACATGTTCAAAATGGGGATGGGAGGAGCATTACTGTTGGGAAATACTGAGCATATACTTATGGGAAAACAGGCTATATAAATGCTTCCATTCTGGCTTACAGCATGAGATAGTCAGTATCTGAACCCAAGCCTGTGAGAATTTATAAGGCCTACCTGATGTGAAGGATGAACTAAATGCCATGATGTAGATCGGCTGCTGTGAAACTTCAAGTTATTTGCTTCTAGTGCCCAGAGTCAATGTTCCCCCATAAATAGACTGGTTCACATCATGTGAGCCTGAAGTGCCTAGGACCAGTCTTTCTCACCCCAAATCACAGCCATGAGAACAGGAGGCATCTCAGGTTTGGTGGATGTTGCTCCAAAAATATACTCCTGCTGTGACTTTAATTCAGAGAGTGTTTGTCCTTTATGCCGAGCCTTGCAAGGGTCACTCAATGAGTTGGGGTCCCAACGGATGAGGGGACTGAGGAATGGGGTCCCATGGGATGAGATATGGGGTGGAGGTATGGGGTGGATGGGTGAGGAATCACTTACCCAGATACTGGGGGTAGGCAAAAATGCTCTGCCAGAGCAAGAGGCACACCCATTTATGTCAGTTAGTGCAATGGTTTATATAAGGTCCTTAGACCAGTCATGGCCCTGAGGTTTGGTTACAGCCAATAGGGTATTGATCCATGTCAGGCATGCAGCCAATCAGCATGGGATGAGAAAAAGAGAGGCACTGAAGGCAGCCAATCAGCATGGGATAAGGGAGAGGGGAAAATATTCAGAGTAGCCAATCGGCATAGGGTAAAGGAGAGGGGAAGCATTCAAAGTAGCCAATCACCATAAGTTAATGGGGAGAGAAAGCATTCAAAGTAGCCAATCAGCATAGGAGGTTGGGTGTCAGCCTATGGGGATTGACTCTCTGTGGTTGGAGTGGGCCCAATGGTAACAATGGGCTGCAAGAGGAGCATGAATGAATGAGGTGTTTGCATTGTTGGTTTGGAATTTCAGATAATAAGCAATAAAGACTATTTGCTGAGAGATGAAACCTCTGGTGTAAGGCTCTAGGTTGTTCTAGAGTGGACATCATGACTTTGGGCTGACTTAACAAGTTTGTCAATAGAGGCATTCCCCTCTGATAGAAAACCAGGTAATCTGGAGTAGGAGCAAATGTGCATAATATAACATAGTTGCTGTCTTTCTTCTAGTACAGCCTTTAGGATAGCCATAGGCTAATCAACAGGACAGTGCCCAGGCCTAAAAGTGGAATAACCAAAGGAAAAGCAGAACTTGACAGCATTTATGCTATCAGAGACTATGTTAAGGGGAATGGTCTGATATCTTACCAGCACTGGAATAAGTGCAGTCAATTCAGCTACTTGGACAGAATCAGAATGCCTTTGGAAAAATTGATTGTTTGTTATATTAGATCCCATTGTAATGTAGCCAAGATGATAAATGTTGGCATTGTAAACACACAAGGGGCCATAGAAATGGGTTTGCTCAAGGGAAAAGTGTGAGTTGTCACTGTTAAGGGAAGATATTGTAGGATCTGTAGTAGTTTAGAAGAAGGGAGATGGGAAGACAATAACCCAGGAAATCCCTCCATCATTATTTGGAAGTCTAAAGAAGTTTGTAGGAGCAAGTTGATTTGTTCATGATGAAAGTGTATGACCATGGTGTTAGATTCCTTATTAAAGATGGATCTAGCTTGTTCTCTGAGTCTTACCACTAAGGCTATAATTTGTGAGGTGAAACTAATGATTTTGTGGCAGGAGCTCCAGGGAAGATGCAACCATAATAAAGGTCCATCACGTTGCCCAAGGACACCTAAGTGTCATTTCAAGGTGGAAAGTACTATGGCTGACAGAGGAACAGCAGGGTCAAATCTTTAAAGCTGTGAAGATATGAACAATTGATTAATTTCTGCCAGGGTGCCTCTAGCTTTTGGAGTAATCTTAAGCTTTCTAGAAGGATGTTTGCTGCCTTTAAGCAGATCATAGAGGGGCTCAAGTACTTTTGGAGGTAATGGCAAGAATGGCCTAATCCAGTTAACGTTACCACATAATTTTTGTAATTCTGTTAAGAAATGTCATTGGGGGCAACAAGATAGGGTTTAACAGGTCGTATTACTGAAGAAAAATTAAAACCTAAGAAGGAGAAGGGAGGGTAAATTTGAATTTTCTCCTTGGCCACATGAAGATTGAGATCCTGTAAATTTTTTAGGAGTGAAGTCAGAAGTGTTTGAAGAGACGCTTGGTCTTTGCAAGCCACTAAGATGTCATCCATGTATTGGGCAATGTAGGTGTTGCTCCTTAAGGGACAATGTCTTTAGCCACAAACATTTGGCAACTAGTAGGGCTGTTTTTCATTCCTTGTGGCAAGATTTTCCATTGATAGCACTCACAAGGGTTGGGATGATTAGGTTCCCAGACCAAAAAAGGCAAAGTAAGGCCTGTCTGCCTCATGAAGAGGGATGAAAAAAACCAATCCCAGATGTCAATGATGGCTATATAGTGATCAATTGGGATGGCTTATGGGAAAAAAAGGCCACTTTGACATGTGCCAATTTTTTCCATTTTCTTGTTGATATGTCTAAGGTCCTGTAAAAATCTCCATTTGCCTGATTTTTTTAAATGACAAAAATGGGAGAATTATGAGGGCTGGTGGAAGGCTAAGCATGACCTAATGCAAGTTGCTCATGGACAATGTTATTTAATGCTAAAATCTTAGGCTCAAGAATAGGCCACTGCTCCACCCAGCAGGGTGAGGTGTCCACCTAAATAAGGCAGATCAGATCTGACAGTGGGGCAGTGGCCACTAGAATTGGAGGTTCTTCCCTGAGAAGCCTACCTTGTCATAGATTATCAACTTTTGATAAGGAGCCTTGTCATCTGTGGTAAGGACTGCATCCATTTCTGAAAGTAAATCTCATCCCCAAAGTGTGTTGGGGGGGTTGGGATTTTGGCTCAGTGGTAGAGCACTTGCCTCACACGCATGACGTGCTGGGTTCGAGAACTCAGCATCATATAAAAATAAATAAAGATATTGTGTCCATTTACAACTGAAAAAATATTTTTAAAAAAATGTGTTGGAAATGTCTGAGGGCACTGTCCTTTACTTGCTCAAAGTAAATAGGATTGCCAACAAGTACCTGAGTCTAGGGGGATGTAAAATCACCCCTGTTCAATAACATATCCATAGAAAAGTTAAGACTTTGTGTTGCATTGTGATGAGCCTGTTCTTCTAAAAATTCTTGATAAGAAGCCTTCAGGGAACAAACCTCCACTTCCTGGTTTGTCCAGCAGTCACACATAAGGATCTGATCAGCCTGGGGACTGCAACTGCCATAATGCCCATGGCATATGGTCTCTGAGACACTGTGTGAGCATATGGCTGTGGCCTAAAAAATCACAGAAGTCTCTCACAAAGCACTATATACCCTGATCCTAAACATTTGTGTTTTTTATGTCTCCTGAGACCCAAACTCACATTCTTCTTTTTGTTCTCACAATCCTCATAGTTTTTTCTGTCCTCTTTGTTTTTGATTTCTTAAGACCTTATGTGTGACTGCTGGACAAACCAGGAAGTGGAGGTATGTTCCCTGACCTAATTTTATCAGACAAAGACAGACACAGAGGACAATCACAAAAGGCTGCTGTTACCTTCACCAGCAAGAAAAGAAAGACAGGGGACTGCCACAAAATCACTTTCCAAGTCCAAGAGGTCCATCAGACCACTAGAGCACATTGGCACCAGATGTCATTTATGTTGTGCCTTGTGTGGGTGGCTTAATGAGTTGGGGTCCTGCGGGATGACAGGATTCAAGGAATGGGGTCCCACAGGACGAGGAATGGGGTGGATGGTCATGGATTCACTCACCCCGACACCAGTGGTAGGTAAAACTGCTCTGCCCGAGCGAGAGGCAGACCCATTTATTTCAGTTAGTGCAACAGTTTATATAGGGTCCTCAGACAAATCATGGCCCTGAGGTTAGGTTACAGCAAATAGGGTATTTATACATGTCAGGCATGCAGCCAATCAGCATGGGAAGAAAAAAGGACAGGCACTGAAAGCAGCCAATCAGCCTGGGGTAAAGGGGATGGAAAATATTCAAAGTAGCCAATCAGCATAGGGTAAAGGGGAGAGGAAGCATTCAAAGTAGCCAATAAGCATAGGGTAAAGGGGAGGGGAAGCATTCAAAATAGCCAATCAGCATAGAAGGCACTGTATTCATGGAGTGAGCTCCTATACATGTTTTCTCCATTGTTTGCAAAGTTTTGTTTTAAGTGAAAAACTTCCATGAAATATAGGAAAACATTCCTCCTCTACAAGATTCTTGGTATAGCTACACAAAGAGGACTATGTGGTGAATTCAGCACGCTGAATTCATCCCAAACTCAGTTTTCAGGGTCCAGAATCACCTGCTGAGTTTCTCCAGGATGCCCAATCATAGATTTATTTTTCACTAAATTCATTATCTATTCTGAATGGGAATTAGAATATGTAGTGCCCCATCAATGCTATTAGCAGGATGTTTATAGATGCTACAGTCCAATGAAGTAAGGATGATTTTCTAAAGATTATCTCTCCTATTTAAGAGCATGCATGTGCCATATGAATAGAAAAAAGATTCTTCATCTATCTTCAAATCTCATTCTCCTACTACTTTCAACATTTTCCTCTCAGAACATTATTTCTGATGAAAGGCTCTATCATAAAATTCAAGTATGGTCCTTTCCTTTGATGAGTAGTGAATTGACTTCTTTCATGGTAAGAACAGAAGTTGTTAATCAGGATAAACTGTAGCCAATTTTAAAGCATATACAAACAGTAAAAACTCAAGAATAAATTTTTATTTACCTCAACCCACACCCCAGACTTTTGTTTGTTTTTGTTTTGTTTCTTTGTTCATTTTTTGGCAATAATGAAGATTGAATCCAGTCACATTTTATTACTGAGCTACTTCCTCAGTGCTCTTTATTTAATCTGGAGATGAGGTGTTTTGTAATTATTGAGGATGGCCTTGACTGTGGCAATCTTTCTCAATTCCCTGAGTCTCCTGGACCAAAGATATAAGCCATAGTATCCTCACTTGGCCTCTGACACTCACATAATACCATCATTTTTAACACTCACATAATATTCACACTTATCTTGTGACACTGATATGATATCCTCATTATAATCTCTGAAACTCAGATAATTCCTTGTGGCATATGACAGTCACATATTACCCTCACTGTGGACTACATCACTTATCCTCATTCTGACCTGACACTCACATAATACACAGTGCGGACCCTGAAACTCACATAATGCACTTCTATGGCCACTGACCCTCACATAACACTTAACTGTTGCCTATGAAATTTATATAATATCCTTACTTTTGTCCCTGATACTCACCTAATACCTCAATATGGCATGTGACACTCATATAATGCTCAAATTTTGACTCTGATAGTCACATAAAATACTCACTTTGCAACTGACACTGACATAAAATCATAGTGTGTCCTCTAACACTTAAAAAGCACACTCACAGTGACTTTTGGCACTCATAATGTCCACAGAGTTACCTCAGAGACATGATACGCTCATCTGACCTCTGCCACTCACATAATACCAACATTGTGGCCACTGTAACTCACATAATACCTTTTCTGTTTCCTGACACTCACAAAATTTATCCCCTATAGCTTTTGACAATCATGATGTTTTTCACTCTTCCCACTGATAGTTACAAAACACCACCACTCTGGCCTCTGCCACTCACACTATACACTATGGCCTCTGAAAATAACATAACACCCTCTCTGTGACAACCAAAATCACATAATATCTTCACTGTGACCTCTGTCAATTACATCAAACCCTCCTGTCACCTCTGACATGAGGGTTTGCTCACATGATTATTTTACCTTTGCTACTGGCAGTCACATATTATTTTAATGTGTCCTCTGACTTAACATAATTTATTTAACATGACAAGGAAACTCATATAACACACTCATGTGCCTTATGATCCTCACATAGAACCAACATTGTGGCTTCTGACTCACATATTATCCTCACCATGGACTCTGATACTCACATATTACACATACTATGACCTCTGTCTCCCACATAATACCCTTACCCTGGCTTCTGACAGGCACATAATCTTCTCAACTTCCATTTGGCACTCATATAATAACATCAGTGTGGTCTCTTACACTCCATATTAAGCACTTTGTCCTCTGAAACTCACTTAATATCTTCGCTTGGCCTCTGATACTGACATAATATCCCCACTGTGACCTCTTTCACTCTCATAATACTCTCACTCTGGACTCTTATAATCACAAACTATCTTCACTATGATCTCAGACACTTACATAATATTTTCACATGCCTTTTTAACTCACAAAAAATTTCTCACTGTGGCCTCTGACACTCATAGACTATCTACACTCTGACAAATGCCTCACACATAATAAACTCACTGTGACCATTGTCATTCACACAATACCCTCAATGTGGCCAGTGAAACTGGCATGTACCTTCATTGTGGTCTATATCACAAATTATCATTCTTTGCCACTAACACTCATATAATACCCTTATTATGCACTCTAACATTCATATAATACCATAACTTTGACCAGAGACACTCACAAAATACCCTCTTGTGGACTCTGACAGTCACATAATATCCTCACGGTGGCCTCTGGCACTCATAATACCCTGACTTTGACCAGAGAGACTTGATTCATTAGGACTCTGTCTCTGACACAATACCCTAACTTTGGACACTGACATATAAGAACCTCACTGTGGCCTCTGACAATCCCATAATGACCTCACAAAATCCAACACTCACAAAATAAACTTCTTTGGCCTCTAACACTCACATAACACCCTCAATGTGACCTCTGAAACAATATATCCTAAATCTTATCTTTATCACTCATGCCAAAACCTCAAAGTAGCCTCTGAGAATCACATAATACTCTCACTGTAGCCTCTACAACTGATATAATATCTTCATGTAGCTTCTGAAACTACATAATATTTAACTTGACCCCTGAAACTAACATAATGTACATATTGTTGCCACAGACACTCATAGAATATTCTCACTTGCCTCTGATACTATCATAATATACTCACTTGTACCCAGACACTCATATGATATCCTCACTTAGCTCCCTGACACTGACCTAATATCCTAACTTGGTCTCTTACATTCATTAATAACTTCAATATACCCTTTGATACTCAAATGATAGCCTCATTTGGTCTCAGACACTCTCATAATGCTCTCACTACTGCCTCTGACACTAACACAATATTCTAACTTGGTCTCTGACTTTCATACAATAAATTCAATGTGGCCACAGAAATTCCCATAATATCCTCACTTGGCCTGAAACTCTAACATAGTTCCTTCACTTTGAACTGTGAAGTCGCATGCTATCAACACTATGGCCCATGATGTTTAAAAAAATCCTTCAATGTATCCTCTGACACTCACATTTACCTCACTTGACCTTTGCCACTCACATAATACCCATATTGTGACCTCTGATACACATGTAATACCCACATTGTTGCCTCTCCACTCAATAACTTCAATTGATTTTCATCAGTGGCATAATA
This sequence comes from Xerus rutilus, assembly GCA_028644305.1. Classification (NCBI taxonomy): domain Eukaryota; kingdom Metazoa; phylum Chordata; class Mammalia; order Rodentia; family Sciuridae; genus Xerus; species Xerus rutilus. The sequence goes on from JAQQSJ010000020.1 coordinate 4,556,130, forward strand.
CTCTAACTGAGGCTCCTTACACTCATATATTACCCTCACTGTGACTTCTGACTCTCAAATAATAACCTCAGTTTTTACTCTGACACTGATATTTTACCCTCAGAGTGGCATCTGACACTTATATAGTCTCACTGTAAACTCTGTTTCAGATTTAATATCCGCTTTGAGGCCTCTGACACCCACGTACTGTCTTATCTGTGGCTTATGACACACCTAATATTCTCACTTGGCCTCTGTAACTCACATATATCCCTCAGTGTGATTACTGACACTTAATAACCTCATTGTGACCCCTGGCACTAATACTATGTCATCACTGGGGCTTCTGATACTCACTTTATTCCTCACTGTGGCAAATGACACTCACATGATATTCTCACTATGACTCTGAGAGTCACATAATATCCTTACATGTCCTCTGACAGTCATATAAGATCCTCACTGTTACTTCAGATACTCAGAATATACTCTCACTCTTACCTCATACATTTAATTACATCCATATTGTAACCTCAGACACTAATGTAATACCATTAAGTGTGATCCCTATGATTCACAGAATATCCTAACTGTGGCCTCTGACACACCTAATGTCATTGCTGGTACAGTAGACACTAACATAATATCCTCACTTGGCTTCGATACTCATATAATACCCTCACTCTGGACTTTGACACTCACATAATATACATAAGTGATTTCTGACATTCAGTTAAGACACTGTGGCCTCTGACCCTCACATAATTACATGATTATGGCCTCTGACATTTACATAATATCTTCACTGTTGCCTCTGATACACAATATCCACACTGTGGCTTTTGACACTCTAATAATTCTCTAAATATGATCTCTGACATTCACATAATATCATCACTGTGGTATTGAAATTCACATTATATCTTCACTGTGACTTCTGACAATTACATAGCATCCTAATAATGTCTTTTGACACTCACAATATACTCTCACTGTGGCCTTTGACACTCAAATTATACCATCTTAGTGGGTTCTGATAGTTTCATATTATGCTCACTCTGACATCTGTCACCCACATAGTACCCTCAGTGTAACCTGAGATGTTAACATAATGCACACACTGTTGCTAGTAACACTCATAATATTCTCAGTATGCTTTGTATTCTTTAAATTTAACATAATATCTATAGTTTAGCATTTAAATCTAATACACTAGATGACCTGTGCATTTTAATATTAACATATTATCAATAATTTTGCATCCAAAAATGATAGGTTTCCTAAATCCTTTCATATTAATACAATATGAGTAATGTGGCCTTGAAACTAATATAAAAACTGTCCGTGGTCTGTCACTTCTAATATTTTATCCACACTGTAGTATCAAAATTTTATATAATTACTCTCATGTAGCCATTCTTGCTACTATGCTACCCATATTATAATATCTAAACCTGTTGTAGTTTACATGTAATGTCTCCAAAATCTCATAAATGAGACAATGCAAGAAGGTTCAGAGGAGAAATTAGTGTGTTGTAGGAGTCTTAACACAATCGGTTAACTAATTACTTGATAGGGGTTAACAGAGTGATAACTGCAGGCAGGTGAGGTGTGACTAGAGGAAGAGATTCATTGGGTTCATTTCTATGGAGTATATATTTGTAACTGATGAGGGGAGTCTCTTTGCTTCCTGATAACCATGCGAGATGCTGCCCTCTGACACACTCTTATGCCATGATGTTTTGACTCATCTTAAACCCCAAGGAATGGAGATTTCATTCTATGGACTAAGAGCTCTGAAACATTGAACCATCAAAGTTTTTCTTCTCTACAGTTATGCTGTTCAGGTCCTTTAGTCAGAAAAATTGTACTAAAACAATCTTTAACAGAATAGTTGCTTGGCCTGGGGCCTTTAATACAAATATTATAAACATGTTGTGCCCTTTAAAACTAATTGCTGTCATATTGTCATTTATGCTGAAGAAATTATGTTACTATACCATGTAACATTAACACAATAGATCATTTGTGCCATTTAATATTATAATAGCAATAATGGATATGTAAAATTCACATAACAGCTCCTCTGTAGACTTCAATATTAATACAATATCCCCACTAATAAGATAGGTGTCCCATATTCTTTTTACTGATATATCCATAAAATATCTTGGAAAATGAAAACTGATAAGAGAGCTGTTCTGTGGCCTTTAATATAAATATAATTCACCAATTAAACACCAAAAATGGATAACAAAGCCATTCAAAAGACTTGAATCCTAATATAATATCAAAAATATAGTATACAAGAAAGATAATTTAGCTGTGTTGTGGCCTTTGAATCTGATATGTTACCTTTAGCCAAAAATATAAAACAAATATACTAGCTTCATTGTACCTTTTAATTCTAATATGACATCCATGTTATGGCCTTTGAACCCAAGAATTATATGTGCTCTGGCATTTCATATTACTATTACATCTTTTCTAGAAACCTTGAAACCAATGTTATAACTTTCTGGTGGATTTTAGTATGTATTTAATATCCTTAACATAACATCTAAAACTGATAAACACGTGCTCTGTTGCTTTTAATATTAGCATAATATTCATATTCTACCAACTTAAGCTAATAAAATATCTGCTCTGTTACCATTAAACTAATATAGTATTTATGAGATACTATTGAAACTAAGAATTAAGAAACATATTGGCTTTAACTCTAATATCATATGCATAATTTGAGTTTATAATAGTGACATAATTGTTGACCTGTGGCCTTTAATACTAATATGATATCCATATCATAACATCAAAAACATATCAGAGCTCCCTTTAATATTAATGTAATATCTACACTGTAGCAAGTTCAACTAATGTAATAAATACTGTGAGGTTTTAATATTAGTACATTATCCATAGCATAGCATTTAAGATTAATATAATAGCTTCCATGAAACTTGGATATCAATAGAATATTCATGTTCTATAATGCAAAAAAAACCAAATAGCTGCCTTGTAGATTTTTATGAAAACATAATATCCATGAGGAATAATCTCAAGCTAATATACTAATGGCCCTTGGCTATTAAACTAATGTAATACCCATATTACAGTATCCAAAATTATATAATAGCTGACCTCTGGATTGTAGTTCTGTTATGGGATGCATAGTAGAGGATCTAAAGAGTGATATTAAAATCTTTTATCTGATGTCTGGTAAAGCCCCTTGCATGTGGAGCCTCAAACTGGAAATATAATAAAAGAAAGGTTATATTTGTGTTCTCATTTACACTATCCTGACAATTGTAACTGTATTTATGTGGATTCATCTCTGCATGCATGAAGCTATACATTAAATTATACTGACCTGCATTCAGTGGATTCTAATCCATTATGTCACAGATTACTCTGGTTTTTCTTTTTTTTTCTTTTATTGATCTGTTAATTTCTCATTTCATCACTGATAAATCTGGGTCCTATCTTCTGCCATGCAATTAATTTATTTTTGATGAGCAATAAATCCATTATCATTTCAGGTCACATTATGTGAAATAATAAAAATATATATAAACAAGCAAAATTTATCTCTGCCCCCAGTTCCTGGTGCAGAGTTCCCTAAATCCTCATATTTAGTGAGAGGCAAGATTGCTAAGTGCATCTTTCATGCTAACATTAGATTATTTACCAAGGATATTTTCATGGGGGTCCTATATTTTTCAGAATATTTGAGAAGATAGGAAGGTCTTTTGGACTCTTAATGGGTCTTTATGTGAGCTTCAGGATTGATGACAGTCACGAGGAAGACCAAGTCCTGAGTAAAATCTTGCAACTTTTAGTTCTACACCTCCCTTGGGGAAAGAAGCTGGAGATACAATTAATATTCTTTAGAGGTAAATAATTAATTCTCCACAAATATCTGTAGAAGAAGTAGTCAAGAAGTTTTTGAATTGCTGAACACAACAAACTACAGGGATGGTGTTGCCTCCCAACTCCATGTGGACAAATGTTCCTGCACTGGGACCCTCCTGTGCCTCATCCTGTGCATCTCCTCAACTGGACATAATCTTGTCTTTCCTGGAACATCATCATAGGTTGGCCATACCACCTGGTGCCTATTCAGTTGGGCTTACCTGGTTTAGCAGCGCAACAGGCACAATGCATCTGCGTCTCTGTGTAATTTTGTATTGCATTCCTTTCTATTCTGTGTTGGTTGTGCAATCATCTATGGAAAGTTTTCTGATTATTTTTATCTGATCAGCCTCAATAGATCTGCTGTACATAATTGCATTGTAGATTTGGTAAGGTGTGGTTATTCTGAGAATATTTCAAAATGCAGCTAAATAATGAGCACACTGTTGGGACACATATATATATTTTTTGCCTTGTTTTGCCTGCCAGACCATTTTCCTGAGTGGCTGTATCACATATCTTTCCACCAAAGTTTGAAAGGGCTGGTGTCCCACATCCTAGAGCTCTTGATATATTGACACTTCTTAAAATTTAGCAGTGCTAATAACAGTGTAAGCTACCTCATTCTTGTTTTAATTTAAATTGTTGTACTATGATATGATAGTATCATTTAGTATAGTTTTTATTTTTATATTTTCTTGTTTATGTGTCTGATTACATAATTTTTTGACACTGAGAAATAAATGCAGGGTCAAGAGTTACTGAACAGCCGGGTGCAGTGGCACAAGCCTGTAACCCCAGCACCCAGGGAGACTGAGACAGGATAATCATGTGTTCAGAGCCAGCCTCAGCAACAGCATGGTGCTAAGCAACTCAGGCCCTGTATCTACATAAAACACAAAATAAGGCTGAAGATGTGGCTCCTGGTTGAGTGCCCCTGAGTTCAAACTCCAGTACCAAAAAAAAAAAAAAAAAAAAAAAAGAGTTACTGAGCCCCATTCCAGTTTTTTGTGAGTGTATTTTTGTTTTGGGAACTTTTTGAGACAGTATCTCATTAAGGAAGCCTCAAATTTTCAATCCTTATGCTTCACACTTTTGTGCAGTTGGGATCATAGCAAGGCATTACTGCTCTTGGTAAAAAAGATAATTTTAAAAGTGTATGTTATCAATATTTTCTCTTTGTCAATTGGTTCTGGGTAGCATATGCTAAAACTTATGACCAAGACATGGAGATGGGTTTCATTCTTTCAGAGCTTGTCTATCATATGTGAGACATAGTTTTTGATCCTGGTACCTGAACACACAGGCACACCCCAAACTGTAAGTCTAAAATCACATAGTTTTTTTAATGTATTTTATTCTGGAATACTTTTAGTTTTCTCAAATTTTAGTTGTGAACTATTATAAATAGATTTTGTAAGAATTTTATCTTGTGTCTATATTCATTTTACTCCATATAGTTTACAAACACTTGTTCCACTCTCTCCTTTTTAAAAATATTTATGATTGCTTACATTTTACTTTAATGCTACTTATGTTGCATCCCCTCACTAGAAAAGTGTGTTTTTTAATTAGCAAAAATAAAATAGTATAGTTACAACTGTGAGTGTGGAGGTTAGGACAAGATTATTTTCCTTCTCTCTTTCACTGTTGTCAAGCACAGACGATTAATGACAAGTCTTTGAAATATTCAAATGTTCACAACATTCTATGTAAAATATACCTAGTGTGTCATTATATATGGCTCACACTGCTTCTCTGAGATCCCTGTGGTTCTGTCATATACAGGAGCATCCACATCCCTGTTGAATGTACTGTGCACCCCAGAGGGTATCTGGTTTTATGCCTCATGAAGTACTTCCCAGAGCAAATGGAGATCAACTAGTACCACAAGTAAGTATGTGGGCAGAACTTGTGGCTCAAGTACATTGCCGGGGTAGTGTTTTGTGGCTAGTGCCACAGCATTACTCACACCCTTACAACTTCAGTTCTGAGCCATCGTGAGAGTTCTGGGCTCAGGAGGGGAAATATTGCTGGGGGAGGGCCTGTGGAGAAGTAGAAATGCCTGCAGCTGTTAGAGTGTTTCCTCATGGTCTGCCAGAGATTGACTGGTTTTTCTCAGGGGAGAGCTAAGGTCCCAGGGGCAGTCTTCCTCACCACAACTCATAGCATGACTCATGGGTGCATCCTCAGTTTGGATAGATTTTGCTCTGAAAACATACTGTGGATGTGACTTGCATTCAGAGAATATTTAGCCATGATTTCAAAATTTTGTTATAAGTGGAAAATTCCTAAGCAAAAGATGAAAAAATTCTTTCACAAGATGTTTGGTACATCTACATCATGTGGACTATTCAGTATATTCAGTAGGTCAAATTCTTTCTTACTTCAAGTCTCAGGGTCCAGCATCACCTGATGAGATATTCCAGGCTGCTACAGCATGAGGTTATTTTCTATCAATTCTATTAAATATATGTCTTGGAAATATATGGAGTTTCCCTTCAATATAATTATTTCATGAAAGATAGATTCCAATGAAGTAACTATGTTTTTTTCCAAGATGACAAGACTGATGACTTTATGTGTTCCTGCTTAAGTCCAGATCATGTATGGGTTACATGAATATGAAAAGGAGCCTTGATCTATCTCCCAATCTCATTCTCTTCCCACCTCTAAATTGTTCACCCAAGAACATTGCTTCTGATGAAAATCCCAATCCATAGAATATAATTAGGATTATTTCCCCTAATGTGAAGTGGACTGACTTTTTTCACAGTACAAAACATTATTTGAGAATTAGGTTACAGTGTAACCAATTCTAAAGCATGTATGAAACAAGAACACAGTAAAGACTGAATAGGTCCATAATAGATAATGGGAATTGAAAACAATGTGTCCTGAGGGAAAAGACAAACAGCCCTGTGCTAACACCCCTACCTTCCCCTGACAAATGTTTCCCTGAGACTAATTGCAGATAAGGGAGGAGTGCCCTGCCAGGCCGGAGACATGGGTCCACAGCTTGGAAGACCCCCTGGCCCCTGGGCCTGAATTCTTGAGCACTAAAACTGACCATTTCATTGATTAATGAAACTATTCCCAAATTCCTAAGTGCCTGAGAGAAACAGCATGTCTCCACTAGAACACCTCCCAAAATAAGCCTATAAAAATCCATTTCTTTCTTTGTTCATGGGCCCACTTTCCATCAGGAAACTGGGTTCCACTGCCACATCACCTTATCCCCGACTTCCAAGTTCCTGTGTGAAGCCCCTTTCCTAAATAAAGCACTGAGCTGATTTGTAAAGTTTGCTGCTGCTTTGGTCTTTTGCACTAACATTTTTGGTTCCCTGACTGGGAAATCACTGTGAGGTAAATGCTTCCCCATTCCTTGAACCATTCCCCTTTCCTCACAATCAGTTAAACAGTTGAAGGGACCCGGGGAGTGACTGTCAATCGTCTGGCACCCCTAAGGCTCTCTGAAAACTTGTAGACCCCTTAGCCACTGCTCTTTGAAGCTACAGCTGAATCTCCAAACTGACTGCACTTCCTTTGCCCTTCACTGTCACAGAAGAGACTTGGTGCAAGGGAGAGGCAGCAGACTTAAGGCAACTGAAGGAGGATGGCCAGGACTACCCTGTGGTGCTGTGTGAACTCTTGGGTCTAAAACCTCAACCCAACAGCCCTTAGGAGTACCAAGTTTTAACTGCTGTGTGGGAGAAGTTTGGTGCAAGCTTCAGGAGGAAGACTCAAAAGTGACTGAAGGCATCTGGCTGGGGCCATTCCCCAGCATTGCCTGAAAACTTTGAGTGTGAGATCTGGTGCCAACAGGCCCCAGGGGTATCAAGCATCAACTGCATATTATATTATGGCTTCATGCCACGTGGACAATAAAGGGACTCACATCAAGCACATTGCTGGCATTAAGGAAAGCCTACTTTTTCCCATTCCCTGCCTTTCCTTCCCTAGAGCATTCAGCAAACTACAATTCAGGGACTCACTTGCCATTTTGCTCCTGCATCCACCACCAAGCTTCTCACTTCTTCAGAGAGGTAAGACCCCCCTTCCATGACTGGGATTTCCCTCTCTGCCAAGCAGAGATCTCTCCATAAAGGCTAATATCTCTCTGCTGGACAGAGATCTCACCACAAGGCTAAAACTCTGCCTTTGTGCTCTCCGGGCCTCCACCCCTTGGCCTTGGGATTGAGGGAAAGATATTTCCCCAAACCCTTATGAAAAAAGTCCATCCCAGGGCTGGCATTCTGGTGATATAAAGAGTGCAGTGGGACATTTTGCCCTTCGTTGTCACCTTCCCTCCATCAAAGCCCCTCTGGAGATGGGGCTTACACAGTCGATCCTGGGGAACACCCCTTTAGATTGTCTCTCCGCCAATTTGAAAACTCTCTATTCTCACACCAGACTCAAATTAAGATGTCTTATTAAGTTCAGCACTAAAATCTGGCCAAAATAACAATTAGAAAGGCAACATACATGACCAAAATATGGAACTCCCAATAAAGAAATTCTGCAGGATTTTGAATAATATTTGACCCAAAATGGCAAGTACCTAGAGCTTTCATATTTGAAAGCTTTCTTCCTTCTCCACACAAACCTCTCCTTGCACCAGCCCTGTACTGATTTACAATTAATAGCTACAGCTCTGCAATTTCCTTCTTCATTCACAGCCCTGGAGGTAGCAGATGAAACTCCCCCATACAGATCTCAGGGCTCCACAGGCTCCCCAGATACAACTTCCTCTCCTCCATGCAGAACTCAGAGCCCTAGATGCAGTGCCCCCCTCCCCAAAGTCCCACTGTTTCCCC
>JAQQSJ010000020.1:4564937-4580210 GCA_028644305.1 Xerus rutilus
AAAACTCATATATCCCCTTTGGGAGCTGGCAGGTGCTATGGGACCGTTTGAGTTCATATTCCCTTTTCCATGATGGGTATGTCTCAAATAGAAGATAAATTAGGTTCATTTTCTGAAAACACTGCCAAATATAGGAAGGAATTCACCTGTCTGACCCAGGCATATCATCTTACTTGGGAGGACATATATTATATTTTAAATTCCACTCTCACAAGTGATGATCATGCCCACATTGCATCTGGCAAGCTGCTAGAGATCATGCCAATCTCCTACACGTTAGAGTCCAGAAATCTACTCAACCACAGATGCAGCTGTCCCTTTGGCTGAACTGGACTGAACTTACCAACCACAAGAACCTGGGGTCTTTAGATTATGACACATGATCAAATGCCTTCTTGAGGGAATGTCTAAAAATTTTCAACCCAGGTGAACTGGGAATAACTGAAGGAAATTACCCAGCGACCAGATGAAAATTCTGCCCTGTTTTTATCCTGACTTACTGAGTCCATCACCAAGTATATGACTCTAGATGTAAGCAACCCCAGTGGCAATCTTTTCCTACACTTTCACTTTATCAATGGGTCTGTGCCCGACATTTGCAAGAAACTTAGACATTTAGAGAAAGGTCCTGAATCCCACTCCAACAGTTACTTTTAGACACAGCATTCAAAGTTTTTAACAACCAAGAGGAAGAAACCAAAAGGGAATGAGAGAGACATCTCAGAGTTAAATATTGGCTCCTGGCCTTTGCAATGCAGAGCCCAAACAAAGCCCCTATGGCTCCTGCCCCAACCCAACTTCTTAATACTCCTATGGCTTACAGTTCCACTATGCCTCCAAGACAATCCTTGAGGCCCTGCTACCAATGTGGTCAGTGTGGATACTAGGCAAAAGCCTACCCTAATCCAAGGACCCTCCACCAACCCTGTCCAACTGTGAACACTGAGAGGTAGGATATCCCCAGGGAAGGACGCCCCTCCTCCAGGCATGCTCATCCAGTCCCAAGCTCCCCTGCATGGAGTTGCTGGGATGAAGGGGCCCAGACTCCACTGCCACAGCCACCTCAGGTTGTGCATCCAAGGAGCCCAGGGTCACAGGGACGGTGGATGGCCATGTGGTCTCATTTGTGGTCGACACTGGGGCAGCTCTTTTGCTACTGACAAAATGGCATGGATATGCTTTTAAATCAAGTACCCCAATTATGGGAGTTTCAGGGAACCTTACTTATCCCCTGAAAGCACCCTCCCTTTTTTGCACATTTGGGTCCCTTTCACTGTCCCATTCCTTTATAGTGATGCCAAACTGTTCAGTTCCCCTATTAGGTTGAGATCTCTTCCACAAATTAAAAGCTTACATTAATATTCCTTGTTTAAAGTCCCCTACCATCTTTTTAGTTCATTCTAGTCTGGACCAGTTTTATGCACCCCCTAAGCCTCCAAATTGCCCTTTGCTTGCTGGGATTAACCTCATTGTCTGGGACACTTCTCAACCCAAATTAGCAAGACACCATCCCCCATTCATATCCAGTTAAGGGATTCCACTCATTATGTGAACATTCCCCAATATCCCCTGACCCCTCAACTCTTAGAGGTTTAAAACTCATTATTTCCTGTTTGCTACAGGCCAAACTCCTCATACCAACACATTCTACTCACAATTCTCCCATCCAATGGCCAGTTTTGGCTTGTCCAGGATCTCAGAAAAACCAATGAGGCAATTGTTCCCACTTTTATGGTGATACCCAACCCTTACACTCTTTTATCTCATATCTCAGCCTCCATTACAAATTTCTCAGCATTAGACTTAAAAGATGACTTTGCTACTATCCTCCTTCACCCAGACTCATGTCCACTTTTTGCCTTTACTTGGACAGACCCAGACACTCACTAGTCACAACAGCTCACTTGGATCATTCTCCCCCAAGGTTTTAGAGATAGCCCCTGCTACTTTGGCTAGGCCCTTCAATATGATTTGGCCACCTTAGATTTATCCCCTAGTTACTTAATTAAATACATAGATGACCTTCTGCTCTGTAGCCCTTCACTAAAACTTTCCACATGTCACACTAGCATCCTGATTAATTCCCTGCCCTCCTGGTGGTATTGGGTTTCTCAATCCAAGGCCCAAATTTGCACCCCCCAGGTACAATACTTAGGCATCCTATTAACCCTTACCTCCTATACCATCTCCCCAGAAAAACTCCAAGACTTAAAGGACATACTCTTTCCATCCACCAAATGGGACATGTTATCTCTCTTAGGCATTTTTAACTATTTATATATCTGGATACCAAAATTTTTGCTTATAGCCAAGCCCCTTTTTGAGGCTCCCAAGGGAGACCCTTCAGATTCTCTTCCATCTCCCCATTCCTTTTCCTCTACTATATCTGAGCTTCAAAACTCCCTCCTAAAAATCTTCAAATCTTTACCCAACCCTAATAAGCCTTTTTTCCTGGCCCTTCACTCAGAACATGGACAAGCATTAGGAATTCTTTATCAGAAGGTAGGAGATACCCCTAATCCCATTGCATTTCTTTACAACCAATTTGACTTAGTTTACCAAGGTTGGCCCCAATGCCTTAGGATTTTGGCAACTGAAGCTCTCCTGATCCCCAAGGCAAGAAAGTTCACATTATATCAACCCATTACTATTCTTACCACACAATCCCTCTCAGATCTCCTTAGTTACCACTCCTTTTTATCCCTGTCCCCAACCATAGTCCAAATATTACATGCACAACTCCTAGGTCCCTTAACTATCTTTGAACAGGAGTCCTCACTAAACCCAGCCACCCTGCTCCCAACAAAAATTCATCTGCCCCCCAAAATCCCCTGGCCCCTGTAATTTTTCACTCTTGCTATGACATTCTGGACCTCTTGAAGAGTCCATTCTCTCATATAACAGATCAGCCATTCCCTGACTCCTCTGATTGGTTCATAGATGGGAGCTCTCAGAAACAGTATCCTTACATTACTGGTTATTTATAATCTAGGGAAAATCTACCATAGACTCTCCTTTGACCCTTACACAAATATTAGAATTATCTCCCTTACCCCCTGGGACAACATCACAGCAGGCAGAACTATTGGCCCTCACTCAAGCTCTGTCATTAGCCAGAGACAAATCAGTTAATATTTTTACAGATTCCAAATATACATACAATATTATTCATTCTAACATTTTATTTTGGAGAGAAAGAGGCTTCCTGACCCAAGCAGGAACTCCCATTCTCAATGCTAGGTTTGCTTGAGGCTGCACTTCTACCCCACAAGGTGGCAGTGTTACATTGTAGAGGACATCAAACTCAAGAGGATTATGTGTCCTTGGAGAAGCAGGAAGCAGACAGGTTTGCTAAAAAAATCCCATTGTCTGATCACCGCCCCCGAATAATTTTACATTCTACAGTCCCCAAACTCCATTTTCCCCTTTATAAAACTAAAGCCCTTTTATCCTGTCTCCATAGTTTATTCCACTTGGACGCACACTCTCTCCAGATATTCTTAAAAATTTTTGTTAGATCTATCCTCTTCAGACTTACAGTACCTCCAGCAAATTTTCCACAATTGCACAGCCTGTCTTAATGTTAACCCCAACTCCAATGTGAGACTACCCCCATTTCCCACCCACCAAGCTAGGGGCGTCCTTCCTGCCATGGATTGGAAGCTGGTCTTCACCCATAGGCCCTCTGTGAGAAAGACTAAATACCTCCTGGTTTAAGTAGACACCTTCACTGCTTTCCCAACTAGCAACCAAAGGGCTTCCACAGTAGCAACTCTGCTGTCCCAGGAAATAATTCCATGCTTTCGCTTACCCACCTCCCTCCAATCAGATAATGGCCCTGAGTTTACTTCCTCCATTACCCAGGAATTAGCCAAAATTATAAATATAAAATGAAACCTTCACATTCCCTATCATCCTCAGTCTTCAGGAAAAGTGGAGAGGACAAATAAAACGTTAAAGGCAATTCTAGTCAAATTATCCATAGACACTCACTTAGATTGGACTAAGCTCCTCCCTCTAGCACTTTTCTGAGTCCAGGCTCTGCCAAAGAAGCCTCTCATGATCAGCCCTTTTGAAATTATGTATAGGTGGCCTCTCCTTCCCCCACCATTCAACCTCAATTACCTAACATTCTTCCTGATATCCTAAAACCTCTTTTATTTCATCTTAGGGATGCTCTCTGGAAATATGCACACATGCATCTGCCCTGACCTCAATCCTCAGAAGCCCCTCCATCCATTTTTATAGGGGACTTAGTCTACTTTTCCCCTCCTCAACCCATAGCCTCCTTGCAAGGGAAATGAAATGGCCCATTCAAGTTCATTCTAACCACCCCAACTGCAGATATATTAGAAGGCCACCCTTCTTGGGTTCACTTAAACAATTTAAAACTTGCCCCAACTAACACCTCTTATCATCCATTCACACAGGCCCCATCTAACTCTGACTTAGTCACCTCCCAGATATTCCTGAGGAAGCTGCAAAGTCTCACACTCAAAACTCCTGATGTCCCTCTCCCAGACCTCCTTTCATCTCTTCTTGACACTATTTAGGGATGAGTTAAGCTTATCATATTCACTTCCCCTTTTCCTCTCTGTTTCTCAAGCACTGAACCTTATTTGGGACTTATGGCTTCAGGGGATTTTCACTGACCTAACCCCCACCCAAATCTCTTTTTTCTCTTTCTGCTTTCTATATCTTATTTTTGGCTCCACAAACAGTTGCCCGGAACTTGAAGCAGCAACAAGAGCTGATGAATATACGGAGAGCCTCGTCCCTGCAGACAGCAATGTCAGAGACTCATGCCTGGAAGCAATTTAAAAAGACAGATCAATTTTCTATTACTGTTAGCAGGTACATCATGTTAATTCTTGTAATATGCACAAGTATAAGCTTGGCAAATAGCACAGAGATGTATTGGGCCCATATTTCACAACCAGCTATTGCTCACCCAGTAACATTGTTTGATAATACCCCTTCAGTATATCTTAATTCTACCCCCTTTTTACCTGGTCCTTTGCTAACTACAGGGTCCACCCAACAATTTTCATTTAATTACTCAGGATTGTCCTCTTGGCCTCCACTTTGTGTTTCCCATAATAATACTTATTGTTATTACACCTAGCCTCAAAACTGGGTTCATCAAATCTCAGAAGAACCAAATCAAGAGGCCAAACTTACTGTTTTCACTGGCAGAGGCTCTCCTGCTGAACAGGAAATTAGTACTAATTACTCATTAAACAGACCTCCCTGCTCCCCCCATAATCACAGGGACTTTCCACATAAAATGTTAAAATGGACTAAATGTGTTACATCACATCCATAAAGTTCTTCTGTTGCAGAAAACTAAGTCATACATTGGGGGTCTCATGAGGAATGAATGAATGCTCAATCTAGAGATATGGGATGGACACTCCCTTATGGGAATAATATACCCAGTGTTCATAGAGAAAGCATAGGCTCCATCAATATACTGTCCTAGTATACAGGGGAACTATAATCCCCCACCCTAAGATGGACTTAAGGCTAATCGAGGACTCCATCTGGAAGATCAGTGTGACTCAAGGGCCCTTTTGAATCTAGAATGATGAGTCACATTATGGCAATACAAAATATGTTCTTTACCTCAATGCATCCATTTCCAAAGAATTTTACCTTACAGCATGTGTCCTAAATCTCTATGTGTTACTGTCTGGAACCATTTAAATACAATATAATGCTTCACAGAATATTTATCATGTTACATGTACAAGCTGTATGTTGCAGCACTGTGTTAATTGGACCACATGGCAGGACACAGAGTGATCTATTATGACTCTTAAAATGCCAGTACCTATCTGGCTCCCCATAAAACTCAAAGAGCCATGGCAGGAAACACCCTTAATAGCATTTATTAAAGAGTTGTTAAGGCATTTAAAATACCAGAGCAAGTGTTTTATTGGATTGTTAATAGCTGGTATTGTTGGATTGGCTGGACTCATTGCCTCCACTTCCACAGCAGCAATGGCCTTACACCAAGAGGTTCAAACTACACATTACCTTCAACAGTTTCATAAGAACTACACCAAAACCTGGCAAACTCAAATATGTATTGATCAGGAGATTCTAAGTGAGGTCCAGAAATTAAGACTCTGTTGTATGGCTAGGAGAATAGGTACAAGATTTATGGTGGGCTCAGAAACTCCAATGCCATTGTAATATAGCCAATTTTTGTGTTACTAGAGTTCCATACAATGACACTCAAGTTCAGTGGCAAAATGTGCACAATTATTTAATGGAATTTGATCCTTTTCATAATGCTTCTTTGGATATATGGAAATTACAATCTCAGGTCTTGGCCATGACTAATGCCCAAATACCTGTTTTTGATAATGAGGTAACTTGGGACAGTTTAGCAGAATGAATCTCTTCTCTCAACCCTTTTAAATATTTTTCTACCCACATACCTGGATTATTAGCCCTGACTATATTGTTACTTGTAGCCCTGTTCTTATTTTGTGTAATTTGCCAAGCAGGATGGAAACAATTAAATCATCAGGAAAGTATAGTTCTGAAATTAATTATGCTTGCTATGCTCCAAAGACACTGAACCCATGAAGCCATTGGATAAGCTACCCAAAATCTGATTAGGCCTTAGACTTAAACCAAAAAGGAAAGATTTTTTGTTTAGCTGAGCCTTTAGTTATGTCACATACCAAATTATTTTCCTAGCACAAGTAAATTAGCTTTTCACTTTAGGATTCCCCCCTCACAAATTAATCTTTGCATGTTGCTAACTTTTGTTGTTCTCTTTCTATTTTAGTTTTATAGCCTTTAATAAGTGATCATCTCAGCCACCACTTCCCAGGAACATCTCAGAACATCCCCTCCCCCACTCGCTGCCTGATTCAGTCTCCCAAAGAGTAACATCACTCACAATCACATCAGGACTCCCCAAATATCCCATGTTTTGTCCACCTCATACCCAATTCCAGAGCTCTAAAAGGAAGGTCTTTGTCCCACATTACCCCCTTTCAGCTTGAAGAAACCAGAGACTTTGTCGCCCAATTTATTTCTTCCTTTCAGAGTCTGGAATAATAGATAATGGGAATTAAAAACAATGTGGCCTGAGGGAAAAGACAAACAGCCCTATGCTAACTCCCCTCCCTTCTCTTGACAAATGTTTCCCTGAGACTAATTGCAGATATGGGAGGAGTGCCCCGCCAGGCCAGAGACACTCGTCCACAGCTCACAGGACCCCCTGAACCCTGGGCCCAAATTTGGGCACTAAAACTGACCATTTTATTGATTAATTGAACTAGCCCAAAATTCCTAATTGCCAGAGAGAACCAGCACTTCTCCACTAGACCATCTCCCAAAATAAGCCTATAAAAAATCCACTCCCTGTCTTTGTTCTCAGGGCCCACTTTCCTTCATAAACTGGGTTCCACTGCTGCATCACCTCATCCCAGACTCCTCTGCTCCTGTGTGAAGCTCCATTCCTGAATAAAATGCTGAGTTTATTTGTAAAGTTTGCTGCTACTTTGGTCTTTTGTGCTAACAATCCTCACCTCTATTCACATCCCATGTTTTTGTTTGTTTTTCTTGTTGCTTTAGAGCAATGGAGATTGAATCCAGACAAATTTATCACAGAGCTCTGCCCTCAGCCTCTTTATTTGCAATGCAAATGAGGTCTTGTTCACTGGCAAAAATTGGTCTCAACCTTGATAATGCCCTGAATCCAACCTGAGTCTCTGTGAATACCGAGATGAGCCACAGTCCTGGGAGTAAAGAGATGAGCCACAGTTCTGGGAGCACAGAGATAGACCACAGTCTTGGGAGTACAGAGATGAGCCATTGCTCTGGGAGTACAGGGATGAGCCATGGTCCTGGGAGTACAGGGATGAGCCATGGTCCTGGGAGTACAGATAAGCCATGGTCCTCGAAGTACAGAGATGAGCCATGGTCCTGGGCATCCCCTTTTCCTATATATTGCCACTAACTCTGTCTCCACAGTTGTGATCAAATTGAGTAGGAAATTCTTCATCTGTTCTTCTCCCAAGATTCCTTCAAACAGTGAATAATAAACTATTTCCAGTTATAATTTTATTTTTATTCCTGACACTGCTGGTTTGGAACTCAGGATCTTGACTGCCAGGCAAGCTGAGTGAGTCCTGAAGTGAGTGGAAAGAGAAGAAGCTGGCTACAATGTGTGGGAATACCTGAAGAAGTTGTTAGGGCACATTGATAGTGGCTCACCCATTCAACATGTCTGGCCCAGACCAGACTGTAACTACCATCAAATTTCAGACAAACCCACCTATTGGTAGAGAAAGGAAGCTAAAAAAACTTTTGAAAGTCAATGAAAATAGCTGTTCAATTATGCATTGAAACTTTGCATTTCCCCTCCCTCTCACAACTTTACCATCTTTTAATTGAAATATTTTTTATGCATCAATTTATTGAGAAATGGGAGGTCTAAATAGTGTACTACAGTTTAGTTGTATATTACTACATTTTTACTTTTTTGAATCTGCATATATTTTCTCTCTCACCTATTTGTCTCTCTAGATTCTCTTTCTTGCTTCTTTCATGCTAACAGCCAAGCTCTATTAATTCCTCCTGCACTCTTACAGTAATTTTTATGTCTATCTTTTCTCCTTCTCTCTGAATCTTACATACTTCTATATTGTCTGAGTTTGTGCCTCGTGGGTCTCCTCAACAAGTTGAAGTCCTGTGGGACAAAAAAGGGTCTTCAGGGAAGACGAAGTGGGGTCTCACAGGACGAAGCTAGGGGTGACGGTCTGTGGAGTCACTCCCCTCAGACTCCGGAGGTAGGCAAGACTACTCTGCCAGAACAAGATGCAGAGCCTGTTTAATGTAGGAAATACAGAGGATTATATAGGGTCCTCGGACCAATCACAGCCCTAAGATTACAACCAATGAGGAGAATAGGAAAAAAGGGAAGGGAGGGGTTAAAGGCTTAGGGAATGCTCCTACATATCCCCCATTTTACACTTATTTAGAATGTCAGTGGGGCCTGTATGGCCCATAAGGAAGCATGTTGGAAGGATCTGTGATAATCTCCTCATAGGAGAGAATCATTCCACTGGATTTTCCAGACTCCTATATGCTGCATATGATGGGGGGGGCACTAATGAAGCTGTAATTTGTCTTAGGTTGTGCCCCTCTGAGCATCTTACCTGTCATCAATTATCAGCTCATGTGCAAAAGAAGGGGCAAACAAGACTGTGCCTGGCTAAGGTTTTCCCCCTCTGGGCATCTTACCCGGCATTGGCTGGCCAGCCTGTACGCACGTGCCCCAAAATGAGCTCTCTCCCAATAGAAAGGGTAATGGGGTTGTGAGAGGTTAAAGGCATAGGGAATGCTCCTACAATTCTATCCCTCTTTTCTCATCATTTTAAATGGTAAACCCTGATAACAAATTTATTTATATTGTAGACTGTAATTGAACACATTATTTTTGTTTATTGTGACAAAATTTTAGACACCATAATAGGAATTATTCGGTTCAATGCTGTGTATTTTCTGCATTGGGTGCTGTTAATATTGGTGTTCTTTCTAAATGTGAGGTACTGGAAGACTTCAGGGACACTATAGGACTACAGGGTATAAATTGGACAGTCTCACATCCATACCACTAAATGGAAAGACAAAATCAACATGAAGACACAAGGTAACAAAGCACCTCAAACAAACCAAGATGTTCCAACAATAAAATTCATAGATAAAAGAGTAGAATAAATGTCAGGGAAGGAGTTTAGAAGGTACATAGTTAAACTGATCTTTGAAAAAAGAATGGTATCAGAGAGAACATGCAGGGAGTAAAAGATAACTTCCATAAAAAAGCAGAGATTATAAAAAGAAATCAAGCAGGAATACTCAAAAGAAAAAAAACATTAAAAAATTTAAAATTCACCAATAGACTAGACCACTTAGAAGACAAAAGCTCAGGCAATGAAGACAAAACATATATTCTTGAAAATAAAGTCAACTGTACAGAGAAGATGATGAGAAACTTTAAACAGGGATATTAGGTCCTCTTGGGAGTTTGCATCTTCATGTGGTGTGGGTGCAGACCACACAGCATGGCTGCCACTGATGAAGGCTGCAAGGGACAAAGCAGCAAGCAGCCCACATGTGCAAAGGAGCACACACCATATAACATGGGAGTCTCCACCAACGTGGGCTGCAAGGAATGAAGCAGCAAGTAGCCCACATGTGCAAAGGAACAGCCAGCCAGACGCTAATTTGTAAGCAGGAATGGCACCTCCTACCAATCAGCAGACTTTTCCTGACTCATCCTAGAAGGACTCTGACCTCAGCAGGATCCCCTGACCAATCCCAGAGGGTACAGGACTCTAGATGCCCTCCTCTTCCTGCCTCAAGCCCTTCTCTTCCTGCTTTAAGCATTCCCCTTCCTGACTGCATCCTTTAAATTCTATGTACCGAGAAACACGTGCACACTTCTCCCATACTGCTCAGTTGACTGGGAGTTTGCCCAGGAGTGTACATCTCAAACTAAAGCTTGTCCAGCAGTTTTATTTTACTTCATTTTGGTTATTTGGCTTTACAAGGATGTCAAATAATTATGGGATAACATAAACAGGCCAATTTAAGATTTATAAGGATAGATGTGGGCATGAAATACAAACCAAAGGAATGCACCATCTTTTCAATGAAGTAATATCAGTAAATTGAACAAATATAAAGAATTATGTAAGAATCAATTACAACAGGCTTACAGAACCCCAAACATACAAAATTACAGCAAAACAACACCAATGTACTTCATAATAAGAATGCTTAACATACAGAAAAGGATAGAATTTTAAAGGCTGTGACATAAAAATATCAAAATGCATATGGGAGAAACCAAATTGATTCTCAACTCATTTCTCATCTCAGACATTCAAGTCCAGGATGTCCTGGAATTTTATATATCAGGCTCTGAATAAATTGAATGCCATACAGGAATATTATATCCATCAAAACTAAGCTTCAGAGTTGAAAATAAAATAAAAACATGACATGAAAAAAAAGTTAAAAAATTCAAAACTATAAAGGCTTTTCTACAAAACAGCCTCACCAAAATATTCCATGAGAACAAAATGAA
Organism: Xerus rutilus; assembly: GCA_028644305.1. Lineage (NCBI taxonomy): Eukaryota > Metazoa > Chordata > Mammalia > Rodentia > Sciuridae > Xerus > Xerus rutilus. The sequence continues at coordinate 4,576,054 of JAQQSJ010000020.1, forward strand.
ACACAAACAATGAAAACCAGCAAGGAGAGAAGCTACACTAAATAAATCTCCATAACAAAAAAAAACTAAGTCAAGTTAAACACCAAAACAAAAACAAAACAAAACAAAATAATAACCCTGAAATTTAATTGCCTAAAATTATCAAATGATATAGACTAGTCATTAGGATTTTAATAAAGGAACAAAACTATGTGGTTTTCAAGATTCAACTCAAAAGAAAAAAAAAGGACTTCTTTATTTAAAAATAAAAAGTTGGAAGAAAAACATATCACTCACATGGACTGTATAAATAAACAGGTGTTTTTATCCTCTTATCAGATATTGTGGACTTGAAGACACAGCTATTCAGAAGTAATAAAAATGACATTTCATACTGCTTAAGGAAATTATAAAACAACCAGACATAATAACCATAAATAATTCTGCCCAAAACAAATGGAATATCTACCTATATTAAACAAATTCTTCTTAATTTTGAGTAAAATAAATCACAACACAATAATACTGGGTGACTTGAACACACTTCTCTCACAACTGCGTACATATTCCAAAGAAAACATATACAAAAACAATAGAGCCAGGTGACATGGTGCAAGCCTGTAATCTCAGCACTTGTGGAGACTGAGACAGGAGAATCGTGAGTTCAAAGCCAGCCTCAGCAACGGCAAGGTGCTAAGCAACTCAGTGAGACCCTGTCTCTACATAAAACACACAAAATAGGGCTGAGGATGTGGCTCAATGATCCAGTGCCCCTGAGTTCAATCTCCAGTACAAAAAAAACAAAAACAAAAACAATAGAACTAAATAATAAAATCAATGATTTAGACTTAATTGCCATATAGAGAGTATTTCATCCATCAGTGAGTGAATTCACTGTCTTCACAATAGTACATGGATCTTTCTCTAAAATAGGCCATATATTATGCCAAAAAGTAAATCTCAGCAATACAAAAAAATAGAAATATTACCCTGCATTCTGTCATTTCTTAATGGAATACTAGAAACCAATGATAAAATAAAAATTAGAAGATATTCCAACACCTGAAGTTTAAACAACATGCTATTGAATAATATTAGCAGGAGAATCCAAAGTAAAATTAAAAAAAAATACTTAGAGTTAAATGAGAACACAGATATTACATATTAGAATCTCTGGGAAACTATTAATTCAGTGCTAATAGGAAAATTAATTACATTGAGCTCATTTGTTAAAATAATAAAAAATAACAAATAAGGGGGTCAAAGAAAAAAAAAGAAGAAAAATGGATACCAAAAGCTGTAGAAGACAGGAAAAATTAAAATTAAAGATAAAATCAATGAAATTGAAAAAAAATTCAAAAATTGAAAAAATTATTTTTTTGTTCTTTGGAAAAATGAGTACAATTGATAAACCCTTAGATACATAATAAAGATAAAGACAGAAAACTCAAATTACTAATATTTTTGATGAAATAACAATTATCATGATGGACACTACTGAAATACAGAAGATAATTAGAACATACCTTGAAAACATATACTTTAATACAATTCAAAATCTGGAACACACTGACAAATTTCTAGTGGCATATGACATACCCAAACTGCATTAGGAGGACATACACAATTTAAACTTATCAATTTCAAGCAATCAAATAGAAGATGCCATCAAAACCCTAAAATAAGCCTAGAGCCAGGTGGATTTTTAGTCACCTTTTACAAGACCTTCAAAGAAGAATTAATATCAATACTTCTCAAATTATCTATTAAAATAGAAAAGCAGAAAACCCATCCAAAATCATTCTATAAGGCTAATATCATGATGATATCAATACTAGACAAACCTATCAAGGAAAGAAAGTTTCAGACTAACATCTATGATAAACATAAACAGAAAAATCCTCAATAAAATTCTTGCAAATCACATACAGAAAAATCTTAAAAGTGTCATGCTCCACAACTAAGTGGGATTCATCCCAAGGATGTAAGGTTGTTTAAATATACAAAAATCAATCAACATAATTTATCACATCAATAGAATTAAAGAGGAATTATATGATCACCTCAGTATATATTGAAAAACATTTGACAAAATGCAGAACCCCTTTTACATTTATAACACTAGAAAACTAGGGATAGAAGGACTATATCTCAATATTATAAAATCTATCTGTGCTAATCTCAAGGCCAACATCTTTCTAAATGGAGAAAACTTGAGAGCATTCCCTCTAAAAATGGTAAAAATAGAGATGCCCTGTTTCAACATTTCTATTCAATATAGTACTTGAAACTCTACCCAGAGCAATTAGACAACAGAAATCAAAAGAGCTACAAAGAGGAAAAGAAGATTTCAAAATTCCACCTAAATCATTCTAGAACTAATACATAAATTCAGCAATGTATCAGAATATAAAATCAATACCCATAAATCAAATAAATTTTTATATAAGTGATGACTTTACTGAAACAGAAATTACACAAACTACCCCATTCACAACAGCACCCACTCCAAAAAAAAAAAAAAGACTTTGAAATCATTCTAACAAATCTGAAGAAAGGTTTCAGCAATACAAATTATAGAAAATTAAAGGAAATTTGATAAAATCTTTGGAAGATGGAAAGATCATTCATGCTCTTGAATAAGCAGAATAAATATCCTCAAAATGGCCATAATGCCAAAACAATTAGACAAATTTAATAACATTCCTGTTAAAAACCCAATGACATTCAGCACAGAAATAAAAACAGCAATCATAAAATTTATTTGGAAAAATAAGAGACCCAGAAAAATCAAAATGATCTTCAGCAAGAAGAGTAAAGCAGAAAGCATCACAATACTAGACCTTAAACTCTGCTACAGAGAAATAGTTACAGAAATGGCACCAATGTTACAAAGAAATGTTACAGGCACCAATACAGACAAGACAAATGGTGCAGAATAAAAACACAGAGAAAAACCCATATACATGCAGTTCTCTCATACTAGAAAAAGGTGCCAAAAATATACACTGGTGAAGAGGTGTCCTCTTCAATAGATGGTGCTGAGGATCTGGAAATCCATATATAGCAAACTGAAAGTAAACCTTTATCTCCATGCACATCAACTCAACATGGATCAAAGACTTAGGAAGTAGAACAGAGGAACTCTTCCTAATAGAAGAAAAAGAAGGCTCAAATTTTCATCATGTCAGCATAGTGTCCGAATTCCTTAACAAGACACTTAAGGTGCAAGAAAAAGAATCAAGAATCAATAAATGAAATGAATTAAAAAGTTTTTTCTCAGCAAAGGAAACAATCAATCACGTGAAGAGAGAGCTATAGAATGAGAGATCTTTATAAACGCACCTCAGATAGACCACTGATATTTAGGATGTGTAATGAACTCAGAAAACTTAACACAAACACACACACACCACCACAACCACACACAGAGACACACAGACACACAAACACACACCACACCACAGCACACCACACACACACCAATCAATAAACGGATAGGGGAATAAAACAGACACTTCACAGAACAAGAAATGCAACTGATCAACAAATATATGGGAACCTCTTCAATATCTCTAGTATTTAGAAATATGTAAATCAAAACTACTCAAAAATTTATCTCCCATTAGAATGTCAATTTTCAAGAGTACAAGTAATGAAATCTGTTGAAAAGGATGTGGGGAAAACAGTAGCCATGCATTGCTGGTGGGACTGCAAACTGGGGCAACTACTCTGGAGAGCAATATGAAGATTCTTCACGAAAGCTGGAATGGAACCAACATTTGACCCAGCTATCCCACTCCTTGGTTTATATTCAAAGGAATTAATATCAGCACACTACACTGACACAGCCATATCAGTGTTCACAGCAGCTCAATTCACAGTAGTTAAACTATGGCACCAACCTAAATGCCCTTCAACAGATGAATATAAAGAAACTGTGTTATATATACAAAATGGAATATTCTCAGCCTTAAAAGGCACTTGCAGGTAAATGGATGATTATCATGTAGAATATCATGCTAAGCAAAATAAGCCAAACCCCAAACCAAAGGTCAAATATTTTCTCTGATAAGTGGATACTGATCCATAATGGGGAGGGGGATGAAAGAATGAAGAACATTTGAATTTGGCAGAGGGAAGGAAGGAGAGGAGAGGGCACATGGAGACAATAAGAA
>JAQQSJ010000020.1:4586060-4615641 GCA_028644305.1 Xerus rutilus
TAAACATTGCTGGTGGGATTGCAAATTGGTGCAACCAATCTGGAAAGCAGTATGGAAACTGCTTAAAAAACTTGGAATGGAACCACCATTTGACCCAGCTCTCCCACTCCTTGGCCTATATCCTAAAGACTTAAAAACAGCACACTACAGTAAAGCAGCCACTTCAATGTTTATAGCAGCACAATTCACAATTGCAAAACTGTGGAAGCAACCCAGATGTCCTTCAATAGATGAATGTATAAAGAAACTGTGGTACATATACACAATGGAATATTATTCAGCAATAAAAGAGAATAAAATTATGGCATTTGCAGGCAAATGGATGGAACTGGAAAGCATTATGCTAAATGAAGTAAGCCAATCCCAGAAAACCAAATGCCGAATGTTCTCTCTGATTAGTGGACGCTGATGACTAAGGGAGGTGGGAATGGGAAACATAAGAGAAATAGAGAAACACTGTACACGACATGGGTGAGGCGTGGGTCAGGAAAGGGAAATGGGTATAGTAAAGATGGTTGATAAAATATATATATATATCTATATATATACTGTTCATTGAAAGTGCATATAAAGGTGTTTAATATGAAGAATGTAATCTGCTTATAATTTTGTGCAGTTAGAAAAATTATGATTGTAACAATTTTTTTTCTATTTGCCACAACAAATGTTTTCAGTGAACAGTGTGTACAGCTCTGAAAATTTGTTTTTTTTTTCTGTTATGTTTGATAACGTATTAAAATGCAACTTTTGAGAAAAATAAAAAAATAAAAAATTTTTTTTTAAATTTTTAAAAATAAATTAATAAATAAAATGCCATTAAAAAAAAAAAAAGAATGGTCTCAGGCTGCCTTAAATTGAAAACTTTTCATCTAATCCACTCGTGAAACCTTAATTTGGTTTTCTTTTTCTCCCAGTATTTGCGGAAGTGAAAGTCTCTTATTGGGGCCATTGATCCTCAGTTTGATCAATTATCCACTCCTTTAAGTTTTAAAAAAGGGTATATTTAATGATTACTGGTAGGCCTAGACAGCTCTCAGAAATATGGAATTCTGAAACAAAACTTTGTGTGCACAACTCCAAATGTGTGCACTTTTAATCATAGATTTACCTGGGTCTAGATCACACGTATCCACTGAGAAAATCAGCTCACTCTCTTGAAATTGGCTCTCTCCTTGTTCTTGTCTTGCATTATTTCAGGCACTGCACATGTGTTAAAATTTTTATTTGTTCTAATTATTTATACATGTGGGTAGAATGCATTCTGACACACTGTACCCGAAAGAACACAACTCCTGATTCCTATGGCTGTATGGGTTACAGAGTCACCCTGGTTGTGTAATCATATATGTGTATAGGGTAATAATGTTTATCTCATTTGTACACCATTATCATCTCCACACCCTCTCCCCTCACCTCTATCTCCTTTTCCAATTCAAAGTTTCTTCATTCTTCCTTTCACCCATTATCGATCATCATCAACTTATCATAGAAAATATTTGGGCTTTGGTTTTGGGGGGTTGGCTTATTTTGCTTAGCATGATATTCTCCAGCTCCATCCATTTATCTGCAAGTACCATACTTTTATTCCTTTTTAAGGCTGAGAATATTTCATTGTGTATATATACCACCGTTTCTTTATACATTCATCTCTTGAAGGGCATCTAGGTTGTTGCATATTTTATCTCCTGTAAACTCACTATAGTATTCTGATTTAAGTCCTTTGGATACAAACCAAGGAGTGGGATACCTGGATCAAATCATTGCTTGCTTTCTTGAAAATTGCCATGTTGATGGGAGCGAGATGAAATTTTAGAGTAGTTCTGGTTTACATATCACTAAATACTAGAAATATTGAAGGGTTTCCCATATACTTGTTGATCAATTGCATTCCTTGTTCTTTGAAGTGTCTGTTCAGTCTATGAGCCTATTTATTGATTTAAGTGTGTGTGTGTGTGTGTGTGTGTGTGTGTGTGTGTGTAAGTTTTCTGAGTTCTTTCTACATCCTAAATACTAGTACTTTTAGGTGTGTTCATAAATGTCTTCTCTTATTCTGTTGGCTCTCTCTTCACATTGTTGATTTTTTTTGTTGTTGACAATAAACTTTTGAATTAATCCCCTTTACTGATTATTGATTCTACTTCTTGCATATTATGAGTCTTGTTAAGGAATTCAAGTTTCATCATGTTAGATTACCCTGACATGATGAAGATTTTAGCCTACTTTTTCTTCAATTAGGAACCAAGTCTCAGTTACACTCCCTAAGTCTTTGACCCACTTAGTTGATTTATGTGCAGGGAGATAGAGGTTTAATTTTATTTTGGTACATATGAATTTTCAGTTTTCTCAGTACCATTTGTTGAAGAGGCTATTTTTCACCAATGTATATTTTTGGCACCTTTATCTAGTATGAGCAATGGTATTTATGTGGGTGTGTCTCTGTATCTTTATTCTGCAACATTGGTCTCCATGTCTATATTGGTGCCTGTAACATGTCATTTCTGTTACTACTGGTCTGTAGCAGAGTTTAAGGTTTGGTATTGTGATGCTTCCTGCTTTACTCTTCTTGCTGAAGATTTCTGTGGGTGTTCTGGATTTCTTATTTTTCCAAATATATTTTATAATTCCTTTTTCTATTTATATGCAGAATGTCATTGGGGTTTTAATAGAAATGTTATTAAATCTGTCTAATTGTTTTGGTAGTGTGGCCATTTTGAGAATATTTATTCTGCTTATCCAAGAGCATTGAGATAATTCCATCTTCTAAGAGGTTCTTCAATTTTCCTTAAACATTCTGTAGTTTTCTTTGTAGAAGTATTGCCTCTGTTTTGTTTGAATGATTCTGAAGTTTTGTTTTTTTTTTTTTTTGAGGCTTTTGTGAATGGGGTAGTGTTCCTAATTTATTTTTCAGTGGATTAATCACTGATGTTAAAAATGCATTTGATTTGTGGATATTGATTTTATATTCTGCTACATTGCTGAATTTATTTATTAGTTCTAGAAGGATTTAGGTGGAATTTTTTGGATCCTCAAAACATGGAATTTTAACAACAAATAGTGAGAGTTTGAGATCTTCTTTTTTATTTTGTGTCCCTTTATTTCATTTTGTCTACTTGTTCTGGATAGTTTCCAGGACTATATTGAATAGAAGTGGTGGAAGAAAGCATCCCTATTTTGTTTCAGTTTTTAGAGGGAATACTGTCAAGTTCTCTCCATTTAAAATGATGTTGGCCTGGATTTAGCATAGATACCCTTTACAATATTGAGATATGTTTCTACTATCCCTAATTTTTCTAGTGTTATAAATTTAAATGGTTCTGTATTCTGTCAAATTCATTTTCCATATCTATTGATATAATCTTATAATCCTGTATTTAATTCTGTTGATGTAATGGGTTATGTTAATTGATTTTTTTATGTTGAACTGATCCTGCATTACTAGGATGAACCCCACTTGATTTTGGAGCTCAATATTTTAATATTTTTGTATGTTATTTACCAGAGTTTATTTTATTTTATATCTATGTTCATCACAGATGTCAATTTGAAAGTTTATTTCTTTGACAGGTTTGTCTGGTATTGGTATCATCATGAGAGTAGCCTCATAGAAAGACTTTGGACAAGTTGTCTGCTTTTCTATTTCATGGAATAATCTGAGAAGTATTGATGATAATTCTCCTTTGAAGGTATTATAAGTAGTGGCTAAAAACCCACTGGCCATGGGTTTTTCTGTTTGGTAGGGTTTTGATGGCATCCTCTATTTCATTGCTTGAAATTGTTTATTTTGAATTATGTATGTCATCATGATGAAGTTTGAGCATATCATATGCCTCTAGAAATTTGTTAATATCTTCCAGATTTTTAATTGTATTGAAGTATTGGTTTAAAAAATATGTTCTAATTATTTTTGTGTATTTCAGTAGTGTTCATTATATTTGTTATTTCATTATAAATATTAATAATTTGAGTTTTCTTTTTCTTCATTACATATCTATGGGTTAATGTTATTTATTTTCCAAAGAACAAAAATTTTATTTTGTCAATATTTTAATTGTTTTTTTGGTTTCAATTTCATTGATTTTATCTTTGATTACATTTTTTGTCCAATCTTCTACTGATTTTGGTACGATCTTTTCTTCTTTTTTTTTCCTCTGGGATGTAATGTTAGGCCCTTATTTCTTACTTTTTATTCTTTAATGGATTCGCTCAATGCAATTAATTTTCCTCTTAGTGCTGACTTTATAGTGTCCCAAAGATTCTAATATGTAGTATCTGTGTTCTCATTTAACTTGAAGTATTTTTTATTTCAACCAGTTTTCCTCTGCCTTCAATTTATTATTCAATAGCATGTTGTTTGTTCTTCATGCACTGTAGCTTCTAATTTTTATTTTATCATTGATTTCTAGTATTAATCCAGTATGATATGACAGAATAAAGTGTAATATTTCTATTTTTTGTTTTGCTAATATTTGGTTTTTGGCATAATATATGGTCTGTTTTAGAGATGGGACCATGAGCTGCTGTGAAGAAAGTGCATCCACTCATTGATGGATGAAATACTTTATATATGGCCATTAAGTCTAAGTCACCAATTGTATTATTTAGTTCTATTGTTTGTTTGTATATGTTTTGTTTGGAAGATGTATCCAGTGATGAAGGAGGTGTGTTAAAGTCACCCAGTATTGTGCTGTTGTCTATTACATTCTTGAGATTAAGAAGGGTTTGTTTTATGTATGTATACGTTCCATTGTTTGGGGCATAATTATTTATGATTTTTAAGTCTTGTATGATTCCCTTAAGCTGTATGAAATGTCCTTCTTTATTCCTTCTGAATAGCTTTGTCTTCAAGTCCACATTATCTGATACGAGGATGAAAACCACTTCTTATTTATTCAATCTATGTGTGTAGCATATTTTTTCCAACTTTTTACTTACAGTGTTTGGAAGTGCTTTCCTTTGAGTTGAGTCTCTAAAAGACTGCATAGTTTTATTCTTTTTTTTTTTTAAATCTAAATGACCAGTCTATGTCTTTTCATTAATAATTTTAGGCAACTAAATTTCAGGGTTTTATTTTAGCTTTTTTTTATTTTGTTTTTATCTTGACTTAGTTTCTCTTTTTATGACTCTTTCTTTGGTGTAGTCCCTCCCTTTGCTGGATTTCATAGTTTGTTTTTTTGTTTGTTTTTCATTTTATTCTCATGTAATATTTTTGTAAAAATGTTTTGTAGGGAAACCTTTGTATTGTAAATTGTTTTAACTTTTTTATAATGTCAGATTTTTATTTCACTTTCAAATCTGAACATTAGTTTGGATGTAAAATTCTTGGTTGACATCTAATTTTTTCAGAGCCTGATATATATTATTTCAGGACATCCTGAATTTACGGGTATGGAGTAAGAAGTCAGCTGAGATCCAATTTGGTTTTCCCCATATGTATTTTGATATTTTTATCTCACAGCCTTTAAAATTCTCTCCTCATTCTGTATGTTAGGCATTCTTATTATAAATTATTTCAGGACTGTTCTGCTGTAATTTTGTACATTTGGGGTCCTGTAAAGTCTTGTCATTGGTATTTTATTTAATTTTTCAGATTTATGCAATTTCCTGATATTACATCATTGAAAAGATTGTGTATTTTTTTTACTGTATCTTTTTTCTTTTTTTTCTTTTTTTCTTTTTTTCTTTTTTATTTTTTTTTCACACTATTCACTGAAAACATTTGTTCAGGCAAATAGAAAAAAATTGTTACAATCATAATTTTTCTAACTTTGCACAAAATTATAAGCAGATTACATTCTTCATATTAAACATCTTTATATGCACTTTCAATGAACAGTATATATATATATATATATAAATATATATATATTTATATTTTTTTGATTTATATCTTCCTTCCTTCATCTATCCTAATACATCTTAAATCTATTTTTTCATGTTATTCCAGAACTCTTTGACATTCTGTTCAAGGTTCTGTATCATCTTCTCTGTACAGTTGACTTTATTTTCAAGAGTATATTATTTTGTCTGCATTGCCTGAGTTTCTTGTCTTCCAAACAGTCTAGTCTATCAGTGATACTTTTAATAGAATTTTAAATTTTGTTTATTGTTTTCTTCCTTTTCAGGATTCCTGCTTTATGTTTTTATAATTGCTGCCTCTATATTGAAGTGATCTTTCACTTCTATATTTACTCCCATCCTTTGTTTCAAAAATCAGTTTAACTATATACCTTTTAAACTCCTTCCCTGACATTTCTTCTACTGTTTTATTTATGGATTCTATTTTTGGAACATCTTGGTTTGTTTGAGGTGCTTTGTTCCCTTTTATCTTCATGTAGTTTTTGTGTCTTTCCATTTATTGATGTGTATCTAAGACAGGCAATTTATACCCTGTAATCTTATAGTGCCCCTGACATCTTCCAGTACCTTACATTTAGGATGGATACCAATGTTAACAGCACCCAATGCAAACAATACACAGCCTTAAAACAAATATCATGGTGTCTACAATTTTGTAAAGATAAACAGAAAGGTTGTGTTCAATTGTTGTCTACAATGTAAATAAATTTGCTAAAAGGGTTTACCATGTCAAATGAAGAAGAAGGAGGGAATAAAATTAGTGTAGGATTGAGAGAGAAGGTAATAAGATAGAGGTAAATAAGTTATAATGAGAATTCAGGAGGAGTTAATAGAGCTTGGCTGTTAGCATGGAGAAGTGAGAAAAAGAATCCAGGGAGACAGATAAGTGAAATAAAAACTATATACAGATTTAAAAAATAAAAAAAAAATGTAGGAATACACAAATAAACTATAATACACTATTTAGAACTTACATTCCTCATAAATTCATGCATAAAATATTTGGATTATAAGATGATAGAGTTATGAAAGGGAGGGGAATAATGGAAAGTTTCAATGGATATTTGTACATTTGTTACCAGTGGCTTTCAAAAGTTTATCTAGCTTCCCTTCTCTACTGATAAATCAGGTTTTCTGAAATATGATGGTAGCTCCAGTCCAGTCTGGGCCAGACCTGTTAGCTGGGTGAGCCATATCAAGATGCCCTCACAATTTCTTCAAGTGTTCCTATCTATTGTACCCAGCTTCTTCTCCTTTCACTCATTTCAGGACTCACTAAGCTGATGAGAGCCCAGTTCTCTCCAGATTCTCCAATCTGTGCCCCTTTTGGAAAATTCCTCCAGTTTCTAGCTTTCCACAGCCTTATCAGTCTCAGTATGGACCACACAGATACAGCCACATTCTGACAGATCTGGGCTTCAGGTTCCCCAGACTTTGCCTTGCTGCATTCTTGAGATCTCAATGCCAATAAAGCTTGTGACAGAGTACCAGGGATGTGCTCACAACAAAGTGATCCTGCATAGAGACACCAAGATGGTAGCCCCTGGAACATCCATAAGAAAGACCTCAGGTGTAACCAGGTCTTCAGTTATCTCAACAAGAGATCTCCAGTCCTTAACCAATGTCCTCAGGCTGAGGTTGTTGTGTCCCTACATGGCAGTGGTGGCAGCAGAAAACCCACAGTCTTATTGGTTCTGAAATTCCAGGTCCTGGCTGGTGTGTAATGAAGGCATTTGTCCTGTGTAAACAAACCTGTAATTATCCTGACATTGGACCTCCAGGCAGCCAGGGGCAGTGAGCAGCAACAGGCAATCAACAGGTGATTGGTGGGCAGTGGACAATAAACAGGCAAAAAGTGGGCAAATGGGCAAACAGCAGGCTATTAGGGTCAATTATTGAATGATCTGTGGATAAAATGAGGCTGATCTGTTGTGAACATTATGAGATCTCTTGGCAAATGATGGATGATTGTGTTAGGAGAATGGAGAAAGAAAACATTTAGTAATCAGCAGGGAGTGCTGGCTGCCTTCTTCAGAAACAGTATTTTCTCTGCTTGTCATGAGTCCTAGAGTTATAAGGAATGCAGCCTCCCTCTAGCCACCATCTTGGATCTCCCTCATGTGGTAATTTTGATATAGGTATATCAGCTATATCCAGCCTCTTCTGCCATTACTGGAAGTAAATCTGTTCATGTGGTTGTTAGCTACTCAGAGAAGACAATGAAATCTAAGGCTGTTCAGCAAAGAGATGTTCCAATGTAATTATAGTGGACTCCAGGAAGTCCGAAGAGTTTGGAGGCAAAAATCCCTGTTACCAAAATTCTAGTTATTTTCCCATTGATATCAATCAATTTATATCAATTAATCATTCTCTATGAATTTATATTTATGTGTCTACATCAATGAATTTATATCTATTAATAATAAATCTGTGTATATAAATTAATTTTGATGATTTTATATCAATGATCAATATTCATTAATCTAAGTCTCCCTCTTCAAGATCACATGGATCCATCTTATTGACATTATTTCAGGTCGGCAGTTATCCTGAAGAAAAAGTTAATTTTCTGAGTAATATGACAAGTCCTATCCACTTAGGCAAGTCATGATGCAGGCAAACCAACACATATTATTCTATGTCTGACAATCAAAATGAGATAGAATTTCAATGAAGAATACCTTGAGTTTGGGTTGTATCACAGTGATAGTGAGCTTACCTAGAATACATGAAGCTAGGTGTTCCACCACCACCACTTAAAATGAATTACAACTTATTCTGCTTTTTTTTTCTCAACAACTTATGTATATAACTAAAATTGGAAGGTGTTTTACAAGAGTGTCAATAAGATCTAATTCTGACCATCACTAGAAAATTCAGGACATACTTGCAAAATACCAGTGACACTCCTTTGGTTACTAAACCAATTCCTGAATTACTGGTCAGATTTTTAAAAATTTTTATTATGAAACATTTGTGCCCCTCACTAATTTATCCTAAGGCTCTCATCCAATACTACTTGAATACACAAACACATTCACAGACACACACTAACACACATGCAATACTAGATGTTGAACCCATTTCTCTACCACTGAGCTACACCTCTAACCACAGAGGAACACCACCAAACCTTTTATTCATTTGCATTGTGAGTATAGTTCTTTCTTATTGGTCCAGGTTAACCTGAGTCATGCTATCATTCTATTTCCCCAGATTCCTGAGTAACTGGAATTATAGATGTGCAACTTTTGAATATCTTACTCATGTCAAAATTACCAGTTTGCTAAGTGTGGTGTTGCACACATTTAACTGTTCTCCTGCCCTATCATGGCTAAAGTTAAAACAGAAAAGTAGTTCTCAAAGTCATTACATAATCACCCTCCACTCTCATCAACACATATACAAATGTACAGTAACTCTCCACTTGTAGAATGTTTCATTCACTGAAAATAAAATGTAATTAGGATTCAGAGAAAATGAAAGGATTACCAGCTATAATGGCTTAAATGTAATTCCAGCACACCAAGGGGCTAAGACAGGAGAAACACTTGGGCCTAGGAGTTGTAGGCCAGCTTGGAAAACATAGAAACAACCTCTAAAAACAAACAAAAATAAGAAAAAAGAATAAAACTGTTATTTTTTAAATTTTAAGGATGATAAATCTGATTCGTGAAATAGGGCTGAATGTAAAGATTAAATATTCCTGCTTAGTCAGGACCACTCACCCTTAGGAACATGTTTGATCAACTAATTCAGGATCAGTGCCTGCATCATCCTAATGAGAAGCCAAAGAGAAGGATGCCTCAATGTCCTCATCCTCCCAGAAAGAAATCTTAACCCAAGGGACTGATAATGAGGGTGGGAATTTAGTTCAGTAGTGGAGAATATGCCTGGCACACACACACGCAAATGAGTTTTACAACCAGCACTACAAGAAATAAAAGTAAATTTAAAACTAGATATACTTTACTCTCCACTCTCTGTAAGAATCCTGTGAGGACATCAGATAAAGAATTTCCTCCTCAATTTCTTCACAAGTGTGGAGAGAGATATAGTGGCAAAAAAAAAAAAATAGGAAAAGGGAATCCCCTGAACCATGGCTCATTTCTGTACTCCCAGCACCATGGCTAATCTCTGTATACCCAGGGCCATGGCTCATCTCTGTATTCCCAGGACCATGGCTAATCACTGTATTCCCAGAACCATGGCTCAGCACTGTATTCCCAGGATCATGGCTCATCTCTGTATGCCCAGGACCACAGCTCATTTCTGTACCCCCTGCATCATGGCTCATCTCTGTATTCCCAAGACCATCGTTCATCTAAGTATCCCTAGGACTATGGCTCTTCCCTGTGTTCCCAGGTCCATGGCTAATCTCTATATTCCCAGTAGCATGGCTCATCTCTGTACTCCAAAAACCACGGTTCATCCTAGTATTTTAAGGTGGAAATTACTATGGCTGACAGAGGAACAGCAGGGTCAAATCTTTGAAGCTGGGCAGATGTAAAAAGTTGATTAATTTCTGCCAGGGTACCTCTAGCTTCTGGAGTAATCTTAAACTGTCAAGAAGGATATTTGCTGCCTTCGAGTAAATAGTAGAGAGGCTCAAGTGCTTTTGGAGGTAAAGACAATAATGGCCTAATCCAGTTAATATTACCACACAATTTTTGTAATTCTGTTAAGGAAATGTCATTGGGGACATCAAGAGAGGGTTTAACAAGTCGTATCACTCAAGAAAAATAAAACCATAAGAAGGAGAATGGAAGGTAAATTTGAATTTTCTCCTTGGCCACATGAAGATTGAAATCCTCTAAATTTTTTTTAGGAGTGAAGTCAGAAGTGTATGAAGAGATGCTTAGTCTTTGCAAGCCACTAAGATATCATCCATGTAATGAGCAATGTAGCCGTTGCTCCTTAAAGGGACGATGGCTTTAGCCACATACTTTTGGCAAATAATAGGGCTGTTTTTCATTCCTTGTGGCAAGACTTTCCATCAATACCACTCAAAAAGTTTGGCATGGTTAGGTTCCCAAACCAAAAAGGCAAAATAAGGTCTGTCTGCCTCATGAAGAGGGATGAATAAAAACAATCCCTGATGTCAATGATGGCTATATAGTGATCTATTGGGATGGCTGATGGAAAAGGAAGGCCACCTTGATATGTGCCTATTTTTTCCATTTTCTTGTTGATGTGTCTAAGGTCCTGTAATAATCTCCACTTTCCTGATTTTTCTGAATTACAAAAATGAGAGAATTATGAGGGCTGGTTGAAGGTTCAGCATGATCTAATGTGAGTTTCTAGTAGACAAGGTTCTTCAATGCTGAAACGTTAGGCTCAAGAATAGGCCACTGCTCCACCCAGCAGGGTAAGGTGTCCACCCAACTAAGGCAGATCAGATCTGACATTGAGGCAGTGGCCACTAGAATTGGATGTTCTTCCCAGAGAGGCCTACCTTGTCATGGACTATCAGCTTGTCATAAGGAGCCTTGTCATCTGTGGTAAGGACTGCATCCATTTCTGAAAGTAAATCTCATTCCTAAAGTGTGTTGGGAACCTCAGCTTTGAGAGGGTGTATACACCTAGAGTTGCCATTGAGATCCTTCCATATCACCTGTGAGGTTACTTTATGAGAGGGTGTGAGGCCACCAATGGCAAGGATATTAGATCTGTTGGTGTATTTCCAGGAGGGGAACCATAAGGCAGTCTCAGTGTCAATAATAGTCATGTCTGCTCTGGTGTAAGAGACCTTTAATAGGTTTCCCTTTGAGATGAATGATCATGCTAGGTTGATCATAGGGAGCAAAGGTACTGTCCAATTGACCTAAGGGGTAGGGTCTCTCTTTTCCAATGGGGCTGAGAGTTGCCCCCGCTGAAGCTTAAAGGATTGGAGCAACAGTCTCGGGCCCAATGATACCCCTTTTTGCAACAAGGGAAAGGGGTGTTGGGATTCCTTGGTAACTCAGATGACTGATTAGAGTCATCTAATTAGAGGGACAGTAATGGGTGATATGCCCAGGGTTATTACAACCCCAACAGATAGGGTCTTGAGAGTGGCCTATGAAGGTCAAAGGATTTTGGAAGTCAAGCAGGACTTGAGAGCTGTCATGAGGACCAAAATTGAGTTGTTAGGGTTGGAAAATTCCTTAGTGGCAGAAACCCATTTATTAAGGTCCTCATGTCTAATTGAGGCAATTGCCACCTTAGAAGTAGAATTGGCACCTTCCCAGGTGAGTTGCCAAATGAGGTCATCTTGGCCTGGGCCAAAATTTACTTTCTTTTCAACAGCCTGGATGACACGAGCCAAGAAATTGGGAAACCATACATCAGGATGTTGAATAAGATTTTCTAAAAAGTTCCTGAGGAGTGGGAGGGCTCAAATTATGCAGGGCTCTGAGGGCACTGTCCTTGACTTGCTCAAAGTAAATGAGCACCTGAGACTGGGGGGACATAAAGTCACCCCTGCCCAATAACACATCCATAAAAAAGTTAAGACCTTGTGTTATATTGTGACAAGCCTGTTCTTCTAAAAATTATTTGTAAGAAGACTTCCATTGAAGGTATTGGGAAGTGGAGAGGACTGCCTTGAGAAGGGAAAACCAATCAAAGGGAGATTGGAGAGAGGAGGACCAGGAATCCAGAAGTTGAAGAAAAAAGGGAGAGGAGGAGTCAGCATCTTGACAGGTCTTGTATAATTAAGTAAGCTCAGAAACTGGGTGGGATGGACATTGCCATGAGCCTGGAGATTAATCATGTAAGCCTGGGTGTGGGTGGAGTCGGGGGGGTGAGGTGGGGAAGGGTTGAAAGGAGAGAAATGAATGGGCAGGTCATAGGCAGAGGTGACAAGGTAGGGAAGAGGAGGAGCAACTACAGTGGGCACTGAAGGTAGGTGGGGTACATACAAGGGGTATCAGAGGCAGGAAAATTTCCATGAAGAGGTTGTTCACAGGAAGTTGAGGATGAAGAATCAGGAATATGTGACTGATGTTGTGGGGGTGCATAGGGGCTGCCTCATTGAGGAGTGAGGAGAGGAGATTTCCCATGGTGGAGTGGAGATGAGAAACTTTAAAATGAAAGTAAGCAGTAATGTTAGCCAGAGGAAAAGTTTGTGAAAAGAAATTGAAAGCAAAGAGGACAGAAAAAACTATGAGGATTGTGAGAATAAAAAGAAGTGAATTTGGGTCTCAGGAAATATAAAAAACATAAATGTTTAGAATCAGAGTATGTAGCTTTTTGTGAGGTACTTCTGTGGTTTTTTAGGCCACAGACATATGCTCACACAGTGTCTTGGAGGACCATATGCCACAGGTGTTATGGCGGTTCCAGTCACCAGGCTGATCAGACCCATATGTGTGACTGCTGTACAAACCAGGAAGTGGAGGTATGTTCCCTGACCTAACTTTATTACACAAAGAAAAACAGACACAGAGGACAATCACAAAAAGGCTGATGTTACCTTTACCAGCAAGACAAGAAAGACAGGGAACCGCCACAAAATTACTTTCCAAGTTTAAGGGGTCCAGCAGGCCACTAGAGCACATTGGCACCAGATGTCATTTATGTTGTGCCTCACATGGGTGGCTCAATGAGTTGGGGTTTCCTGGAATAAGGGAAATCGAGGAATGGGGTCCCACAGGATGAGGTATGGGGTGGACAGTCATGGAGTCACTCACCCATACACCAGGGGTAGGTAAAACTGCTCTGCCCAAGTGAGAGGCAGACCCATTTATTTCAGTTAGGACAACAGTTTATATAGGGTCCTTGGATCAATCATGCCCTGAGGTTAGGTTACA
This sequence comes from Xerus rutilus, assembly GCA_028644305.1. NCBI lineage: Eukaryota > Metazoa > Chordata > Mammalia > Rodentia > Sciuridae > Xerus > Xerus rutilus. The sequence continues at coordinate 4,599,710 of JAQQSJ010000020.1, forward strand.
GCAATAGGGTATTGATCCATGTCAGGCATGCAGCCAATCAGCATGGGACGAGAAAAGGAGAGGCACTGAAGGCAGCCAATCAGCATGGGGAAAGGGGGAAGGGAACATTCAAAGTAGCCAATCAGCATAGGGCAAAGGGAAGGGAGAATCATTCAATGTAGCCAATCAGCATAGGGCAAAGGGGAGGGGAATTATTCAGAGTAGCCAATCAGCATAGGGTAAATGGGAGGGGAAGCACTAAAAGTAGCCAATCAGCATAGGAGGCACTGAAGGCATGGGGAGAGCTCCTATAAATATTTTCTCCATTGTTTGCAAAGTTTTGTTTTAAGTGAAAAACTTCCACAAAATACATGAAATATTCCTCCTCTACAAGATACTTGGTATAGCTACACAAAGAGGACTATGTGGTGAATTTAGTACATTAAATTCATTCTAAACTCAGTTTTCAGGGTCCAGAATCACCTGCTGAGTTGTTTCTGGATACCCAACTATAGATTAATTATTCACTAACTTCATTAACATTATCAATAATTTTGCAATCAAAAGTGACAGGTTTCCAGAGTCCTTCCATATTAATATAATATGAGAAATGTAGCCTTGAAACTAATATAAAAACTGTCCTGTGGTCTGCCCATTCTAATATTTTATCCACACTGTAGTATCAAAATTTTATATAATTATTCTCATGTAGCCATCCATGCTACTATGCTATCCATATTATAATATCTAAAACTGTTGTAGTTTACATGTAATGTCCCCAAAATCTCATAAATGAGACAATGCAAGAATGTTCAGAGGAGGAATTAGTGTGTTGTAGGAGTCTCATCACTTGATAGGGGTTAACAGAGTGATAACTGTTGGCAGGTGAAAAGTGTGACTAGAGGAAGAGATTCTTTGGGTTCATTTTTATGGAGTATATATTTGTAACTGATAAGTGGAGTCTCTCTGTTTCCTGATAACCATGCAAGATGCTGTCCTCTGACACACTCTTATGCCATGATGTTTTGACTCATCTTAAGCCCCAAGGAATGGAAATTTCATTCTATGAAACATTCAACGTTCAAATAAAGTTTTTCTTCTCCACAGTTATGCTGTTCAGGTCCTTTGGTCAGAAAAGTTGGACTAAAACAATATTTAACAGAATAGTTGCTTGGCCTGGGGCCTTTAATACAAATATGATAAACATGTTGTGTTTAAAACTAATAGCTGTCATATTGTCATTTATGCTGAAGAAATTATGTTACTATACATGTAACATTAACAAAATAGATTATTTGTGCCATTTAATATTATAATAGAAAAATGGACATATAAAATTCATATAACAGCTCCTCTGTAGACTTCAATATTAATACAATATCCCCACTAATAGGATAGGTGTCTCATATTCTTTTTACTGATATATCCATAAAATATCTTGGAAAATGAAAACTGATAAGAGAGCTGTTCTGTGGCCTTTAATATAAATATAATTCACCAATTAAACACCAGAAATGGATAACAAAACCATTCAAAAGACTTAAATCCTAATATAATATCAAAAATATAGTATACAAGGAGGATAAATTAGCTGTGTTGTGGTTTTAAAACTAATATGTTATCTTTACCCAAAAATCTAAAACAAATATACTAGTTCCATTGTACCTTTTAATACTAATATGGCATCCATATTATGGCCTTTAAACCCAAGAATTATATGTGCTCTGGCCTTTCCTATTACTATTACATCTTTTCTAGAAACTTTGAAACCAATCTAATAACTTTCTGGTGGATTTTAGTATGTATTTAATATTCTTAACATCTAAAACTGATAAACACACTCTCTGTTGCATTTACTATTAGCATGATATTCATATTATACCAACTTAAGCTAACAAAATATCTGCACTGTTGCCATTAAACTAATATAATATTTAAAATATACTATTGAAACTAATGAATTAAGAAACATAGACTTTAATTCTAATATCATATGCATAATTTGAGTTTATAATAGTGACATAATTGTTGACCTGTGGCCTTTAATACTAATATGATATCCAAATCACAATATCAAAAATATATCATAGCTGCCATATGCCCTTTAATATTCATGTAATATCTATACTATAGCAAGTCCAACTAATGTAATAACTGCCCTGAGGTTTTAATACTATTACCTTATCCATAGCACAGCATTTAAATTAATATAATAGCTTCCATGAAACTTGGATATTAATAGAATATGCATGTTTTATAATACAAAACAAAACAAATAGCTGCCCTGTAGTTTTTATGAAAACATAATATCCATGAGGAATAATCTCAAGCTAATATATTAATGGCCCTTGGCTATAAGAGTAATGTTATACCCACGTTACAGTACCCAAAATGATATAATAGCTGACCTCTTATGGAATGCATAGTAGAGGATCTAAAGAGTGATATTAAAATCTTCTTATCAGACATCTGATAAAGCCCCTTGCATGTGAAGCCTCAAACTAAAAATATAATGCAAGAAAGGTTATATTTGTGCTCTCATTTACACTATTCTGACAATTGTAACTGTATTTCTGTGGATTCATCTCTGCATGCATGAAGCCATACTTTAAATTATACTGACGTGGATTCTGATCTATTATGCCATAGATTACCCTGGTTTTTCTTTATTTTATTGATGTGTTAATTTCTCATTTCAACACTGAGAAATCTGAATCCTATCTTCTGCCATGCAATTAATTTATTTTTGATGAGCAATGAATTCATTATCATTCTAGGTTACATCATGTGAAATAATAAAAATATATATAAACAAGCAAAATTGAACTCTGCTTCCAGTTCCTTCTACAGAGTTCCCTAAATCCTCATATTTAGTGAGAGGTAAGATTGGTAAGCACATCTTTCCAGCTAACATTAGATTTTTTACCAAGGATATTTTCTTGTAGTTCCTATGTTTTTCAGAATGTTTGAGATGTTAGGAAGATCTTGTGCTCTAAAAAGGACTCTTGATGGGTCTTTAGGTACCTGAGCTTCAGGATTGATGATGGTCATGAGGAAGACCAAGTCCTGACAAAAATCTTGCAACTTTTATTTCTACACCTCCCTTGGGGAAAGAAGCTGAAGATACAATTAATATCCTTCAGATATGAACAATAAAGTCTCCACAAGTATCTGTAGAAGTAGTCAAGAAGTTTTTGAATTGCAAAACACAACCAACAGCAGGGACAGTGTTGCCTCTCAACTACATGTGGACAAATGTTTCTGTACTGAGGCCTCCTGTACCTCATCCTGTGCATCTCCTCAACTGGACATAATCTTGTCTTTCCTGGAACATCATCAAAGGTTGGCCATACCACCTAGTGCCTATTCAGTTGGGCTTACCTGGTTTAGCAGCGCAACAGGCACAATGCATCTGCGTCTCTGTGTAATTTTGTATTGCATTCCTTTCTATTCTGTGTTGGTTGTGCAATCATCTATGGAAAGTTTTCTGATTATTTTTATCTGATCAGCATCAATAGGTCTGCTGTACATAATTGCATTGTAGATTTGGTAAGATGTGGTTATGCTGATAATATTTCAAAATGCAGCTTAATAATGAGCACACTATTGGGTCACAGATTATTTCTTGCCTTGTTTTGCCTGTCAGACCACCTTCCTGAGTGGCTGTATCACATATCTTTCCACCAAAGTTTGAAAGGGCTGGTGTCCCACATTCTAGAGCTCTTGGTATATTGCCACTTCTTAAAATTTAGCAGTGCTAATAGCAGTGTAAGCTACCTCATTTTTGTTTTAATTTAAATGTTTCTACTATGATATGATAGTGATTATCATTTAGTATAATATTTCCATTTTTATATTTTCTTGTTAATGTGTCTGCTCAAATAATTTTTTTGGCACTAGGAAATAAATCCATGGTCAAGAGTTACTGAGCAGCCAGGTGCAGTGGCACAAGCCTGTAATCCAAGCACCTAGGGAAGATGAGATAAGAGAACCATGAGTTCAAAGCCAGCCTCATCAACAGCAAGGTGCTAAGCACCTCAGTGAGACTCTGTCTCTACATAAAACACAAAATAGGGCTGGGGATGCGGCTCAGTTGTTGAGTGCCCCTGAATTCAATCTCCAGTACCAAAAATTAAAAAAAAAAGAGTTACTGAGCCACATTCCGGGTTTTTGTGAGTGTTTTTTTGTTTGGGGAAATTTTTAAGACAGTATCTCATTGAGGCCAGCCTCAAATTTTCAATCCTTATGCCTCAGACTTTTGTGCAGTTGGGATCATAGTCAGGCATTACTTCTCTTGGTAAAAAGATAATTTTAAAAGTCTATGTTATCAATATTTTCTCTTTGTCAATTGGTTTTGGGTACCATGTGTTAAAACTTATGACCAAAGTATGTAGATGAATTTCAGTCTTGCAGATCTTGTGTATCATATGTGAGGCATAGTTTTTGAACCTGGTACCTGAACACACAGGCATACACCCAACTCCTAGTCTAAAATCACATAGATTTTTATGTATTTTATTCTGGAATACTTTTAGTTTTCTCAAATTTTAGTTGTGAACTATTATAAATAAATTCTGTAAGGGTTTTATCTTGTGTCTACATTCATTTTATTCCATATAGCTTACAAACACTTGTTCCACTCTCTCCTTTTTAAAAATATTTATGTATAATTGCTTCCATTTTACTTTAATGCTGCTTATGTTGCATTCCCTCACTAGAAAAGTGTGTTTTGTAATTAGCAAAAGTAAAATAGTATATTTATAACTGTGAGTGAGGAGGTTAGGACAAGATTATTTTCCTCCTCTCTTTCACTATTCTTAAGCAAAGACAATTAATGACAAGTCTTTGAAGTATTCAAACGTTCACAACATTCTATGTAAAATATACCTAGTGTGTCATTATATATGGCTCACACTGCTTCTCTGAGATCCCTGCGGTTCTGTCACATACAGGAGCATCCACATCCCTGTTGAAGATATTGAGCACCCCAGAGGGCATCTGGTTTTATGCCTCATGAAGTACTTCCTAGAGCAAATGGAGATCAACTAGTACCACAAGGAAGTATGTGGGCAGCACTTGTGGCTCAAGTACATTGCCAGGATAGTGTTTTGTGGCTAGTGCCACAGCATTACTCACACCCTTACAACTTCAGTTCTGAGCCATCATGAGAGTTCTGGGATCAGGATGGGAAATATTGGTAGGGGCAGGGCCTGTGGAGGAGAAGTAGAAATGCCTGCAGGTGTTAGAGTGTTTCCTCATGGTCTGCCAGAGATTGACTGGTTTTTCTCATGGGAGAGCTGAGGTCCCAGGGGCAGTCTTTCTCATCACAACTCATAGCATGACTCATGGGTGCATCCTCAGTTTGGATAGATTTTGCTCTGAAAACATACTGTGGATGTGACTTGCATTCAGAGAATATTTAGCCATGATTTCAAAATTTTGTTATAAGTGGAAAACTCCTAAGCAAAAGATGAAAAAAATTCTTTCACAAGATGTTTGGTATATGTACATCAAGTGGACTATTCAGTACATTCAGTAGGTCAATTCTTTCTTACTTTAAGTCTCAGGTTCCAGCATCATCCTCTGAGATACTCCAGGCTGCTACAGCATGAGGTTATTTTCTATCAATTCTATTAAATATATGTCTTGGAAATATATGAAGTTTCCTTTCAATATAATTATTTCATGAAAGATAGATTCCAATGAAGTAACTATTGTTTTTCCAAGATGACAAGACTGATGACAAGACTCTACTTAAGTCAAGATCATGTATGGGCCATATGAATAGAAAAAGGAGCCTTCATCTATCTCTCAAACTCATTCTCTTCCCACCTCTAAATTGTTCACCCAAGAACATTGCTTCTAATGAAAATCCCAATTCATAGAACATAATAAGGTTCTTTCCCCTGATGTGAAGTGGACTTACATTTTTCATGGTAAAAAACATTATTTTATAATTAGGATACAGTGTAACCAATTCTAAAGCATATATGAAACAAGAACACAGTAAAGTCTGAATTGATCCCTAATAGATAATGGGAATTAAAAACATGTGGCCTGAGGGAAAAGACAAATAGCTCTTTGCTAAAACCTCTCCCTTCCCCTGAAAAATGTTTCCCTGAGACTAATTGCAGATAAGGGAGGAGTACCCAGCCAGGCTGGAGACACTCATCCTCAGCTCACAGGACCCCCTAACCCCTGGGCCCAAATTCTTGGGCACTAAAACTGACCATTTCATTGATTAATGCAACTAGCCCCAAATTCCTAAGTGCCTGAGGGAACCATTATGGCATGTCTCCATTGTACCACCTCCCAAAATAAGCCTATAAAAACCTCATTCCTTTCTTTGTTCATGGGCCCGCTTTCCATCAGGAAACTGGGTTCTACTGTCACATCACCTCATCCCTGACTCCCTTGCTCCTATGTGAAGCTCCATTCCTGAATAAAGTGCTGAGTTGATTTGTAAAGTTTCCTGCCACTATAGTCTTTTGTGCTAACAATCCCCACCTCTATTCACATCCCAGGTATTTGTTTTTCTGGTTACTTTACAGTAATGAAGATTGAATCCAGACAAAATTACCACAGAGCTCTGTACTCAGCCTCCTTATTTGCAATGCAAATGAGGTCTTGTTCACTGGCTAAGGCTGGTTTCAACCTTGATAATGCCCTGAATCCAACCTGAGTCTCTGGGAATACAGAGATGAGCCATGGCCCTGGAAGCACAGGGATGAGCCATGGTCCTGGGCTTCCCCTTTTCCTATATTTTGCCACTAATTCTGTCTCCAAAATTGTCATCAAACTGAGAAGGAAATTCTTCATCTATTCTTCTCACAAGATTCCTTCAAAGAGTGGATAATAACTATTTCCAGTTTTAATTTCATTTTTATTCCTGGCACTGCTGGTTTGGAACTCAGGATCTTGACTGCCAGGCAAGTTCTCTATCACTGAACTATACCACACCATAATTCTCTGAAGTTTCTTTCTGGGAGGATGAGGCCATTGAGGCATCTTTCTCTTTGGCTTCTGCATTAGGGTGAGGCAGGCACTCATCCTGTATTAGTGGATCAAATATCTTCCTAAGAGTGACAAGTCCTGAATAAGCAGTAATATATAATATTTTTACACTCAGCTACATTTCACATATCAGATTTGCCATCCATAATACTACAAAATTCCATTTTCTTCCTTTTCTTTATCTTTTTGTCTGTTTTTAGAGGTCAGGTATCCTTGTGTTGTTCAAGCTGGATTACAAATTCTAGACCCATGTGTTTCTTCTGTCTCAGTCTCCTGGGTTGCTGGAATTACAGTGAAGCCACTATACCAGGTAATCCTTTTATTCTGTCAGAATTCTGTGCACATTTAATTTTCAGTGAATAAAACATACAGCTGGAGAGATATTGTATATTGCTATATGTGTTGATGAGAGGAGAAGGTGATTATTAATGACTTTGAGGACTAATCTCCTGTTTTGTATTTAGCAATGATAGGGCAGAAGAACAGTTAAATATTTTCACCACACTTAGCAAACTGGTAGTTTTGACATGAGTATTTAAGATATTCAAAATGTGCACATCTCTAATCTCAGTTACTCAGGAGTCTGGGGAAAGAGAATGGCATGCTTTAGTTTAGCCTGGACCAAAAATAGAGAACTATATTCACAATGCAAATAAATAAAAGGGTTGGAGGTGTTGCTCAGTGTTTGGAGGTGTAGCTCTGTGGTAGAGAAAAAGATTCAATATCTAGTACTGTGTGTGTTAGTGTTTGCAAGTGTGTTTGCATATTCAAGCAATTATTTGAAGAGAGCCCTAGGGTATATTAGCTTGAAACATGAATGTTTCACTATTAAAACTATAAAATATCTGACCATTAATTCAGGAATTGATTAGTAAACAAATAATTGTCATTGATATTTTGCAATAATGTCCTCAATTTTCTACTGAAGGTCAGAGTTACATATTAGTAATAATCTTTTAAAACAAATACCAATTTGAGTCATATACATATACATTTACTACAAGTTATTGAGAAAGAAATAGAAGAATGAGTTGTCATTTATTTTAAGTGCTGGAGTTGGAACTCCTAGCTGCATACATGCTAGGAAAGCTCACTACCACTGAGATACAACCAAAACTCAAGGCATTCTTCACTGAAATACTCTCTGCTTTTGATTCTCATGCACATCAAACAAGATGAGTAAGTTTGCCTGCAGCATGACTTGCCTATGTAAATAGAATATGTTATATTCCTTAGAAAACTACCTATTTTCTGCAGAAGAAATGCAGGCCTGAAATAATGTCAAGGATCTAAGTCATCTTGACTCATCTAAGGCATCATCAATCTTGGATTCATGTATACAGATTTATTGATTTAGAATGATAAAACTTGATTTATATATACAGATTCATTATCAGTTTCATAGATATAGATTTATTGATGTAGATTCATCAATATCAATTCATACAAAATGATTCATTTACATAGATCCATTGATATCAATGGGAAAATAACAAGAATATTGGTACCAGGTATTTTTGCCTCCATGGTGTTCAGACATCCTGCAGTACAGTGCAATTGCACTGGAATTTCTCTTTGCTGGGCAGACTTAGATTTAATCTTCTTCTCTGGTTAGCCACCAGCCACATAAATATTTACTTGCAATAATGACAAGTGTCTGGATGTATTTGATATAAGTATAACACAAACAAGTAGTGGAATACCAGTATTAAATTTGCCACATGAGGGAGATCCAGGATGGTGGACTAGAGAGAGAAACTAGTTGTTTCAAGGTTTCAAGGTTTCAAACTCTAGGTTGTTTCAAGTAGAGGAAATACTGTTTCTCAGGGAGGCAGCCAGCACTCCCAGCTGATCCCTCACTGTTTGCTCCCTCCATTCTTTTGCCACAATTACCCAACATTTGCCAGAAAATTTTCTAATGTTCATCACAGATCGGCCTCGTTTTATCCACATATCATTCATTCATTGTCCTTAATAGCCTGTCATTTGTCCATTTGCCCAACTTTTGTCTGTTTATTGTCCACTGCCCATAATTCACCTGCTGATTACCTGCTGTCCACTGTCCATGGCTGCCTGTAGGTCCATTGTAAGGGTACCCACAGGTTTGGTTACACAGGACCACTGCCATCTTTGTACACTGGACAGAACCTGGGATTCCAGGGCCAATAGGTTTGCAGGTTTTCTGCTGCCACCACTGCCATGTAGGGACACAACAACCTCAGCCAGGGGACATTGGCCATGGACTGGAGATCTACTGTTGAGATAACTTAAAGTCTAGTTACATCTTAGGTCTTCTGTAGGAATGTGTTAGTGGCCACCATCCTGGTGGCTCTTTGCAGGGTCACTTTTTATGTGAGCAATCCTTGGTAATCTGTCACAAGTTGGATTGGCATTGAGATCTTGAGAATGCAGAAATTCTGAGCCTGGTAAACCTGAAGCCCAGATCTGTCAGATTGTGGCTAGGACTGTGTGGTCCATTCTGAGACTGATAAGCCTGTGGAAAGCTGGAGACTAGAAACATTTTCCAAAGGGAGCACAGGTTAGAGAACCTGGAGAAAACTGGGCTCTCATCAACTTAGTGAGTCCTGAAGTGAGTGGAAAAATAAGAAGCTGGCTACAATATGTGGGAATACCTGAAAAAGTTGTGAGGGCATATTGATAGTGGCTCACCCATTTAACAGGTCTGGCCCAGAACAGATTGGAACTACCATCAAATTTCAGACAACCGCACCTATTGGTAGAGACCAGAAGCTGGAAAAACTTTTGAAAGTCAATGAAAATAGCTGTTCAATTAATTATCCATTGAAACTTTGCATTTCCCCCTCCCTCTTACAACTTTACCACCTTTTAATCAAAATATTTTTCATGCATCAACTTATTGAAAATTTTTCATGCATCTAAGTAGTATATTATAGCTCAGTTGTGTATTACTACATTTTTACTTTTTTGAATCTGTATATATTTTTCCCTTACCTATTTGTTTCTCTAAATTCTCTTTCTTGCTTCTCTCATGCTAACAGCCAAGCTCTATTAATTCCTCCTTCACTCTTACAGTAATTTTTATGTCTATCTTCTCTCCTTCTCTCCGAATCCTACATACTTCTATCTCTCTTTTCTCATCATTTTAAATGATAAACCATTAAGACAAATTTATTTATATTGTAAACTATAATTGAACACATTTTTGTTTATTGTGACAAAACTTTAGACATCATAATAGAAATTATTTGGTTTAATGCTGTGTATTTTCTGTATTGGGTGCTGTTAATATTGATATTCTTTCTAAATTTGAGGTACTGGAAGACTTCAGGGACACTATAGAACTACAAGGTATAAATTGGACAGTCTCACATCCACACCACTAAATGGAAAGACAAAATCAATATGAAGACACAAGGTAGCAAAGAACCTCAAACAAACCAATATGTTCCAACAAAAAAATTCATAGATAAAACAGTAGAAGAAATGTCAGAGAAGTTTAGAAGGTACATAGTTAAACTGATCTTTGAAAAAGTAATGGTATCAGAGAGAAAATACAGGTAGTAAGAGATCACTTCCCTAAAAAAGCAGAGATTATAAAAAGAAATCAAGCAGGAATGCTCAAAAAATAAAACATAAACAAAATTTTAAATTCAATTGAATGCATCACTAATAGACTAGACCACTTGGAAGAGAGAAGCTCAGGCAATGAAGACAAAACATATACTCTTGAAAATAAAGTCAACTGTACAGAGAAGATGATAAGAAACTCAGGGATGTTAGGTCTCTTGGGAGTTTGCATCTTTATGCAGGGCAGGCACAGACTGCACAACATGGTGGCCACTGATGAGGGCTGCAAGGAACAAAGCAGCAAGCATCCCACATGCACAGAGGAGCACAGACTGTACAACATGGCTCTCCCCACCAATGTGGGCTGCAAGGAATAAAGCAGCAAACAGCCCACATGTGCAAAGAAACAGCTAGCCAGATGCTGATACATAAGCAGGAATGGCACCTCCTACCAATCAGCAGACTTTTCCTGATTCATCCCAGAAGGACTCTGACCTCAGCAGGATACCCTGACCAATCCCAGAGGGTACAGGATTCTAGATGCCCTCTTCTACCTGCATCAAGCCCTCCTCTTTCTGCCTCAAGTCCTTCTCTTCCTGTCTTAAGTCTTCCCCTTCCTGACCCTGACCTTTACTTTATTTGTATGCAGAACACGTACACAATTCTCTCATTCTGCTCGGTTTGCCCAGGAGTGCACATCCCAAAAGAAACTTTGTCCAGAAGTTTTATTTTACTTCCATTTCATCATCTGGCTTTACAAGGATGTCAAATAACTATGGGATAACATGAACAGGCCTAATTTAAGATTTATCAGGACAGATGAGGGCATGAAATACAATCCAAAGGAATGCACAATCTTTTCAATGATGTAATATCAATAAATTAAACAAATATAAAAATTATATAAAAATCAATTATAAGAGTTTTACAGAACCCCAAACATACAAAATTATAGCAAAACGCCACCAATACAATTCATAATAAAAATGCTTAACATACAGAACAAAGATAGAATTTTAAAGGCTGTGACATAAAAATATCAAAATGCATATGGGAGAAAGCAAATTGGATCACAACCGATTTCTCATCCCAGAAATCCAAGTCCAGGATGTCCTGGAATTTTATATATCAGGCTTTGAATAAATTGGATGCCATCCAAGAATATTATATCCATCAAAACTAAGCTTCAGATTTGAAAATAAAATAAAAATATGACATGATAAAAAAGTTTAAAAATTCAAAACTATAAAAGCTTTTCTACAAAACATTCTCACAAAAATATTCAATGAGAACAAAATGAAACCCAAACAAGGGAAACCAGCAAAGAGAGAAGCAACACTAAATAAATCTTCATAATAAAAGAAATGAAGCCAAGTCAAACACAAAACATAAATAAATAAATAATAACTCTGAAATTTAATTGCCTAAAATTATCAGAAGACACAGACTAGTCATTTGAATTTTAAAAAGAAACAAAAATATGTGGTCTTCAAAGGTTTAACTCAAAGGAAAACAAACAAACAAACAAACAAACTTCCACACACTAAAAATGAAAAGTTGGAAGAAAAACATGTTAATCACTTGGACTGTATAAATAAGCAGTTTTTATCCTCATATCAGATATTGTTGACTTGAAGACACAGCTATTTAGAAGGAATAAAGAAGGACATTTAATACTGCTTCAGAAAATCATAAAACAACTAGACATAACCATAAATAATTCTGCCCCAAACAATGGAATATCTACCTATGTTAAAAAACCCTTCTTAATCTTGAGTCAAATAAACCATAACACGATAATACTGGGTGACTTTAACACACCTCTCTCACAACTGGGTACACATTCCAAACAAAACATATACAAAAAACAATAGAACTAAATAATAAAATCAATGATTTAGACTTAATTGCCATATACAGAGTATTTCATCCATCAATGAGTAAATTCACTGTCTTCACAACAGTACATGGATCCTTCTTTAAAACAGACCATATGTTATGCCAAAAAGCAAATCTCAGCAATACAAAAAAAAATAGAAATATTACCCTACATTCTGTCATATCTTCATGGAATACTAGAAATCAATGATAAAGTAAAAATTAGAAGATACTCCAACACCTGAAAATTAAAAAACATAGCAGGAGAAATCTGAAGTAAAATAAAAAAAAATACTTAGAGTTAAATGAGAACACAGATACTACACATTATGATCTCTGGGAAACTATTAAGTCAGGGTTAATAGAAAAATTAATTTCATTGAGCTCATTAGTTAAAATAATAAAAAGTAACAAATAAGGGGGCAAAGAAGAAAAAGAACAAAAAGTTGATACCAAAAGCAGAAGATAGGAAAAATTAAAATCATAGATAAAATGAATGAAATTGAAACCAAAAAATTCAAAAATTAAAAAAATACAATTTTTGTTCTTTGGAAAAATAAAGACAATTGATAAACCCTTATGTATGTAATAAAGGTAAAGAAAAGAAACTCAAATTTCTAATATTTATGATGAAATAACAATTATCATGATGGACACTACTAAAATACAAAACATAATTAGAAACTATCTTGAAAATTTATACTTCAATACAATTCAAAATCTGGAAGACACTGACAAATTTCTAGTGGCATATGACATACCCAAACTGCATTAGGAAGACATACACAATTTAAACTTATCAGTTTCAAGCAAATAGAAGATGCCTTCAAAACCCTAACAAAAAAAAAAAAAAAAACTTAGGGCCAGCTGGATTTTTAGCCACATATTACAAGACCTTCAAAGAAGAATTAACATCAATACTTCTCAAATTATACAATAAAATAGAAAACCCATCCAAATCATTCTATAAGGCTAGTATCATGATGATATCAATACTAGATAAACCTATCAAAGAAAGAAAGTTTCAAATTAACATCTATGATAAACATAGAAAAATCCTCAATAAAATTCCTGCAAATCACATACAGAAACATCTTAAAAGTATCATGCTCCACAACTAAGTGGGATTCATCCCAAGGATGCAAGGTTGTTTAAACTTACAAAAATCAATAAACATAATTTATCACATCAATAGAATTAAAAAGGAATTATGTGATCATCTCAGTATATTTTGAAAAAAACACTTGACAAAATACAGAAGCCCTTTACATTCATAACACTAGAAAACTAGGGATAGAAGGAACATGTCTCAATATTGTAAAATCTATTTGTGCTAATCCCAAGGCCAACATAATTCTAAATGGAGAAAACTTGAGAGCATTCCCTCTAAAAATAGTAAAAATAAGGATAACCTCTTTCAATACTTCTATTTAATATAGTACATGAAACTCTACCCAGAGCAATTAGACAAAAGAAATCAAAGGGATACAAAGAGGAAAAGGAGATTTCAAACAATCACGATTTTTGATGATAAAATTCCACATTTAAGATCCAAAAATTTCCACCTAAATTATTCTAGAACTAATGCATAAATTCAGAAATGTAGCAGAATATAAAATCAATATCCATAAATCAAATGAATTTTCATATAAGTGATGACTTCACTGAAAGAGAAATTACAAAAAATACCCCATTCACAACAGCACCAACTCCAAAAAAACTTTGAAATAATTCTAACAAAATAGAAGAAAGGTTTCAGCAATAAAAATTACAGAACATTAAAGGAAAATTGATGAAATCTTTGAAAGATGGAAAGATCATTCATGCTCTTAAATAAGCAGAATAAATACTCTCAAAATGGCTATACTACCAAAAGGATTAGACAGATTTAATAACATTCTTGTTAAAAACCCAATGACATTCAGTATATAACTAAAAAAGCAATCATAAAATTAATTTATTTGGAAAAATAAGGGACCCAGAACAACACAGTGATCTTCAGCAAGAAAAGTGAAGCAGGAAACATCACAATACCAGTCCTTAAACTCTTCTACAGAAAAATAGTAACAGAAATGACATGTTACAAGCACCAATATACACATGGAGACCAATGGTGCAGAATAAAGACACAGAGAAAAACCCATATACATATGAGTTTCATACTAGACAAAGGTGTCAAAAATACACACTAGTGAAAATGTAGCCTCTTCAATAGATGGTGCTGAGAATCTGGAAATCCATATGTAGCAAACTAAAAGTAAACCTCTATCTCCATGCACAGAAATCAACTCAACATGGATCAAAGACTTAGGCGTAGAACAGAAAACCTCTTCCTCGTAGAAAAAAAAGTAGGCTCAAATCTTCATCATATCAGCATAGTTTCTGAATTCCTTAACAAGACACTTAAGGTGCAAGAAGTAGAATCAAGAATCACTAAATGGAACGAATTAAAATGTTTGTTCTCAGCAAAGGAAACAATCAATCACGTGAAAAGAGAGCTATAGAATGAGAGAAGATCTTTATAAATGCACCTCAGATAGACCACTGATATTTAGAATCTATAATGAACTCAGAAAACTTAACACAAACACACACACACACATACACCACACCACACACAGAGTCATACAGAAATTAATAAATGAGCTAGGGAAATAAACAGACACTTCACAGAACAAGGAATGCAACTGATCAACAAATATATGAGAACCTCTTCAACATCTCTAGTATTTAGAAATATGTAAATCAAAACTACTCAAGAATTTATCTCACTCCCATCAGAATGGCAATTTTAAAGAGTACAAGAAATGAACTGGGCATGGTGGATCAAGCCTGTAATCCCAGCACTTAGGGAGGCTGAGACAGGAGGATCGTGAGTTCAAAGCCAGTCTCAGCAATGGTGAGGCGCTAAGCAACTCAGTGAGACCTTGTCTCTACATAAAACACAAAATAGGGCTGGGTATGTGGCTCAGTGGTTGAGTTCCCCTGAGTTAAATCCTCAGTACCAAAAAAAAAAAAATACAAGAAATGAAATCTTTTGAAAAGGATGTGGGGAAAACAGTAGCCATGCATTGCTGGTGGGACTCCAAATTGGGGCAACTACTCTGGAGAGCAATATGAAGATTCTTCACGAAAGCTGGAATGGAACCAACATTTGACCCAGCTATCCCACTCCTTGGTTTATATTCAAAGGAATTAATATCAGCACACTACACTGACACAGCCATATCAGTGTTCACAGCAGCTCAATTCACAGTAGTTAAACTATGGCACCAACCTAAATGTCCTTCAACAGATGAATATAAAGAAACTGTGTTATATATACAAAATGGAATATTCTCAGCCTTAAAAGAGAATCAAATTATGGCACTTGCAGGTAAATGGATGATTATCATGTAGAATATCATGCTAAGCAAAATAAGCCAAACCCCAAACCAAAGGTCAAATATTTTCTCTGATAAGTGGATACTGATCCATAATGGGGAGGGGGATGAAAGAATGAAGAACATTTG
>JAQQSJ010000020.1:4616141-4638909 GCA_028644305.1 Xerus rutilus
GACCTTGGAGGACAAAGGACCTCTTAGCATATATAAAGAGGGACCTGAGCTCAATAAGCACGCTCTCTTGCCTTGTTCTCTTGTGTGTGTGTGTGTGTGTGTGAGTGATTTTTCATCCGCGGCTCCCTCGCCGACTCGGTTTCCCTTTGTGCTGGCCCAGGCGCTGGCACCGGGAAGCATGACAAAGGACGGAAAGAACCTTGGGCCCGATACTAAGTAACCAAGGGTGGGACGGAAAGTGCCAGATAGAGGGAAAGTCCCATATCAGGTCTTCCTGCCAGCGGTCACTAACCGACTTCCCTCATCTAAATGCACCAATAGAATCCCTGTAACTATGCATCTGCTTCTGTAACCCTGCTTCTGCCACCCTGACCCTATAAAAAAGAATGCTTTCCCCTGCCCGGCACGCTCAGTCTACGGAGGGCTGACGCGTCCGCAGGCGCCTGTGTGAACAATAAAGCTGCCTTGTGCTTTTGCATCCTGTGGTTCCGGACTGGTCACTGTGCGGGGGCCTCCCCTCAGGACAAAGGACTCCGGTTCAGGGTCTTTCACTCTTTTTCTGATGCTCCTCCCCTGCGGACTGCTATTCTCCTGCACTCCGCTCCGCTCCGGAGCTCCACTGCTCTTTCCATGTGGGCTGCTCCTCCCCTGCAGGCTTCTCCTCCCTTGTTGCTCCTCCCCTGCACGCTGCTCTGGCCCTGCGCTCCCCGCGGGGTGCTCCATTCCTGCTCCTGTGCTTCTAGGGGAAGTGGGCCTCTCCTGCCCTGGGGGCTGCTTCTCCCCTGCATTCCCTAGGGAGTCAGCTGCTCCTCCCCTGCGCTCCCCATGGAGTTGGCTGCTGCTTCCCTTTGCTCCACATGGGAGTGGGCCTCCAGACTCCGCGGGCTGCTCTTTCCCTGCGCTCCCCATGGAGTTGGCTGCTCCTTCCCTGCGCTCCCAGGGAGTAGTTTGTTTTCATTTTTCTCGATCTTGAAATGGTGTGTGTTCCTTGGAAGTGGGTGGAGTCGGAGAGGAGTTCTTTCCCTGTCCTTGCTGCCCGCTAAAGCTGAACTCCCCTGCCTCCATGGCGGTATTGGTGTTGTGGAATGCTGAAAGACCGACCATAGGGCATACTTTGCCACTCCCCGGATGCTGCAGGGATAAACGTGGTTATCAGGGACGCTTAAATGTGTCCAGATGTGCCTCCGTTTGCAAACACTCGGGTCCCCTACCTAATGCCCAAGCAGTGCAAACTCTGAGGACAGAGTTTCTTGGTCCTGCTGCAGGACTGGATCTCAGAAGCTAAAATGCAGATCTTTGCTCTTGTTGCGGTGCCCAGAGCCTCCTCACTCTTGGATTGCAGCGGAGGGGAGTCAGCATAATCCTTGTTCTGGCTATGTTCCTGAGATTCCCCAAAGACAGACTTCTCAAAAGTGATTTCTCTCACATAAAGGAAGTTACCAAAATCTTTCTTTTTTTTTCTAATAAGGCGTATTCCCCTTCCCTGCTTTTCTTCTCAATTTAAATATTTGACTAATTTTTTACCTCAAATTCTTTAATTTTTTAATTCAGAGTTTGGATGTTCTGTTCATGAAAGAAGCAGTTATCCTTTTGGTGCTCATGCTGCCTGCAGGGCTCTTTCTGTGTTTCCTTCTTGGAAGTTGGTAGTAACATTGTGATTTAAGCATTGCTTTATACTGCAGTTGGGAAAACTAGAGGTTACTAGTATTTGCACAAGATCCACACAGAAATGGAGAGCATGCTTTTCCATTATGGCCACATCATTGCCCTTATAGATTTATTGTAGTAATTGCTGTGCTTTCAACAAAATATGTTAGATGGGTATATTCATAACTTGAAACTTGATTTTTAAACTTGTTTTTAACAGCTTGGTTTTCAGTTGACATGCTCTTATGTTTTTTAAAATAATAGCTTCCATTTTCTGTAAATAAGGTTTATTAAACCATACTTTAAAACATGGCATTTAAGCAAATGAAACTTTTTTTCTGTGAAGTGTTAGCCTATTTATTCTGGTATCAGTTGGTCTGAGTGTTCACTTATGAAGCTTCTTAATAGGTGTGCCAGTTTCTATTATTTAATAAACTAATAAAATGACTCCCATATGCAATTTTCTTTTTGCTTTAAAGGCAGTTACATACCAAGAATGTCTAAGCTATTTTCACACTATGTTCAGTAGTGCTCTTGCCCTGAAAGCCATTGTTCTATCATTGATCTTGTTTTCTGAATGTAATTATTTGTTTTTAAAATAGCCATAATTTAAGGCTTGATATTTATGTTCTCATTCAGCATTTGTGTATTTTTTTCAATAAGACCTTTTTAATTTTCATACCTAAATGTTTGGCTTTCCTGTTTGCATTTACCAGTACTAGTTAATTTCAAAAGTAGAAACGCAGAGTTACTAAGTTTTAAGTCTTTTTCTTGGTTATGTTTTTTTTTTTTAATATTGGGGAATAGAATCAGGTCTCTTTGCCACGAGCTACAGCCCAATCCTCCTTTTTTTGAGGCTGGAACTTTAACTTTCTGAGACTGGCCTTGAACTTGGAATCCTCCTACCTCAGGCTCCTGAGTCACTGGAAATACAGGCTAATTTTAAAATTTTTAGAAGAAATTCAATTATGCTTGAAGTAGTGTTTACTGAGAGAAGAAAGTTTGGCAATTTGTAAAATGGAGTTTTAGAAACAAAACAAAGTATAACCATACGTGCCTCTGTATTGATCTATCATGTTCTATTTTTATGCATTAATTCATGAATATTTCATTGATATTTAGTTTGTAGACAAGTTAATTGACATTTCATCATGTGTGGTAGTGTGAAGAATACATTTGGGGTTGGGGCTATAGCTCAGTGGTAGAGTTCTTGCCTAGCATGCATGAGGCACTGGGTTCAATCCTTACCACCATATGTAAATAATAAATGAATAAAATAAAGATCCATCAACAACTCAAAAATAATAAAAAAATAATACATTTGGTTCTGGCTAAGCTATAGCATGTTTATGCAAAGTATAAATTCATTTGGATAGGAAAATAATAATCTTCAATTTAAAATACCCAAGTACTCTCTTGAATCAAAATTAAAAATTTGTTTCCTTAAGTCTATTGGTATTTTGTATGTTGGGTAGTAGATGTAAATGAACAGCTTTAGAGAAGTTATTGAAATTGTAATTTTTCTCTTTTATTATAAATATGCCTCCATTCTTCACAAAGACTGCAGACATTATGAATACAATCTTGAACTCTTCCAAAGAATGCCACAGAATCAGGGGAGGCATACTTCAGGTAACATAATGTTATAGATAGTATAATATTTTATATTCATTGACATTTCAATATAAAATATGCTCTTCTGGATTTTTTGGGAAGCCAAAAAGTAGTCTTAGAGAATTTTTTTCATTTCCCATTTTTTTTCAGTCTTAATTCTGCCTCCTTGCAAGTAGTTATCAACCTATACTGAATGAAAGAATTTTTGTGTCCATTTTTTATTAACTGATGTTATATAAACTTGCTACTTATCCCAAGACCATATAGATTATTAATGCACTTAAAATATGGAAAATTTAATGTCTCTGCTTGGGTTGAATTTAGGTTTCAGTTTAGTTGAATGACAGGTTTGGGTCTTTAGAAAAACAAGACTTAAACCTGAGAAAGGAAAAGAGGATAGGAAAAATTGAATATGATGATACCATAGGCAACTGAATTACTTCATGAGATTTAGCACTACTTCTTTGAATACAACTTTTCATAACTAAGTAACTTCCCAAGTTGATTAAATACTTATCAAATGATTAATGATGTGTCACACATCTATTTTTGATCTTTATGTAATTGGAAGAAATATTAATCATATAGTTAAGGAAAACATCTAATTTGTTAACACCTGACTTCTGCAAGGATCAGAAGAGGAGGAGATATTTTACAGTTGTATTTTATTTCTAAAGTACTGGATTACACAAGATAAACTGATGTAAGCAAAATTAAACTTCCTCATCTGATTGTTTTTTCCTACCTAGTAAGTTGTAGGCTTTAAATTTGGTAGGATAAAGATAAAAATTTGACATATTTATTTTTTTAACTTATATAATTCCAAATAAGCTGACTTAACAGTTTAGACCATGAGTATTTTTATCAGGAAAAAATTATATTTATTTAGTATTAATTATTGCCATATCATTTACATATCTTACATATCTTAAATTTTCCTTGACCCTCTTGGGGAAACAAAATCAATGTGTATACAACAGTCACAGAAATGTTCATTGTTATATTTTGTGGTCCTATCTGACAGGGATTCAAAATAGAGGTCTGTGTACACTGGAGTACTTTGACAATTTTATCATACAGGAGGTAAAGTTTGAACTGGGCTTGGACTTTAGATAAATAGAGCCAGAAAATGACATTTTATGTGGAAAGTTGTGAAATGCCAAGTAAAAAATGTAGTCAAGGTTTAAATTGAAGAGACTGTGTAGTTTGGCCTTGTTTGAAGAAATAAAATGTAAGATGACATTTGTGGTCCCACAGCTTGTTTAGATTTGAGTCAAGCAGATGCCATTGTGTACTTCAGAAAGCAATGTTTAAAGATTAATTTTGTAACAATATTTAGGATAAATTAAGATAACTCCCAAGAGAAAAGAGAATTGTAAGTATCAGTGTTAGTGGAGAGAAAGCAGATCTAGGATGCTTTTTGAAAGAAGAGCAAAATGGGTCTGGGAGAAAGTAAATCACTACAGTTTTGAAAACCGGGGAATGGTGTGCAATATTGGTAAGAGCAGATTGTTTTATGAAAGCTGGCATGGTCTTATTGGAACATTAAAGGTGGAAGGTTTTCCAGGCATGTAGAAATACTGTCAAGAGCATGGATGATTACTTTTTTATTTTAAAGACCGAGGTTAAAGGATTAAGAGAGTTGCATAGAGGATTTACAAGTTACTTATAATATGCAGTTCTGAACCTCAAAATAACTTATCTGACTAAAATATTAAAAATGAAGCTCATTTTTATTTACTTTTTGAGTATTAACTGCTATTATAGGAAATTTACAAAATGCATAAAAGAAAGTATCCATCTACCAGAGATTCTTAGTATATTATTTTCTCTTCTTCATCTTTCTCCATAACAAATGCTTTTTAAAAGATTGTTGTGATTATATTCTCAATAGTTTTGTGTCCTTGTTTTTTTACTTCACTGAGATTCTTAATGTTTTACACTTCTTTTGAGTGCCTTTAATAACTCCATAATATTTAACTAAACATATTTTTCTGTTCAGTGGTTAATATTTTAAGTAAGTTAATGAGGACTTGCTTTGAACATTTGGAAAAGGGAAACATGCTGCTGCCAAATTAATGGGACTTGTCCACAAAGGGGGTTTGAGAGGGAAGAGTCAGATATGATTAGCATAGCACCTTAGAACATGGGAGTTCCTTAAACACATAAATGGCTGAATGGATGTATGCTCCTGGGGTTTCAAATCTGGAAACTAAGTTTTCAGCAACTTTCTGTAGTACAGTCTGGTATTAGGAATAATAGGTGAGTTTAGGAATAATAGAAGTGTTTATTAGGATAAACACAATTAGGATTAGAGGAGTTAGGAATAATAGGTGTGTTTATTCTATTTTTTTAAAAAAATATTTGTTTCTAGTTGTAGATGGACATAATATCTTTATTGATTTTTATGTGGTGCTGAAGATCGAACCCAGTGCCTCACCCATGTGAGGCAAGCGCTCTATCTACCACTGAGCCACAATCCCAGTCCATTTTATTCTTAATATAGTTTATTTGTTGCCATTTGCCTTTACCTTCCCTATATCTTTATTGCAAACATTACTGATAGCTCACAAAGATTGAATATTCATC
The DNA here is from genome assembly GCA_028644305.1 of Xerus rutilus. NCBI lineage: Eukaryota > Metazoa > Chordata > Mammalia > Rodentia > Sciuridae > Xerus > Xerus rutilus. The sequence goes on from JAQQSJ010000020.1 coordinate 4,621,992, forward strand.
CCTGTTTTAGTCACCTTTTGGGTTCTTATGACCAAAATATATCACAGGAACAACTTATAGGAGGACACGTTTATTTGGAGCTCATTGTTTCAGAGGTTTCAATCTGTCTATGGCCAACTTCATTGCTCTGGGCCCCAGGTGAAGTAGCTCATTGTGGGGAAGAGGCCGGTGAAGGAAAGCTCCTCTGCTCTTGGCAGGGTCAGGAAGCATATAAAGCAATAATGGGGACTACAGGCAAGATACACCCTTCCAGGACAAAACGCCAGTGACCCACCTGCACTAGGCATATCCCACCTGCCTATAGTTACCACCTAGTCATTCAAAGGAGGCTGGAATGGTTAATTTATGGCTCTTACAATCCATTCACCTCTGAACATGCCTGCACTTATATTGGAGCTTTTGGAGAACACATCATATCCAAACTGTAATAATCCCTGATCTGGAATTCGAAATACTCAAATATTTGAAACTTCTTGAGCCAGACATAATGCCACATGTGTAAAAATTCCACACTTAGCCTCACTTTATGGGTTGCAGTCAGACTGCAGGTGCATTAAAAATATTGTGCAAAATTACTTTCCGGCTGTGTGTAAAAGGCATATGTGAAACGTACATGAATTTGGTGTTTAGGCTTGGGGCCCATCTCAAATACCTCTTTATGTATATGCAAATGTTCCAAAATCCAGAATTGGAAATGCTTCTGGTCCCCTTATCATTTTTGAATAGGATACTCTATGTATAATACTTTTATGCTTGAGCTTTCCATATGCAAGTATGAAGAATTAGTAATACTAGGTTAAAATATTGTTTTAAATTCTGATTTGCAGAATACCATTGAGGAAATACACTAAACTTTGGTAGATCCTCTCATAGGAGCAATCTGAATGGTTTTTGTGCTTTTAAAGACAACTTTTAAATCTATGTTCCAGTCACAACTTAGAAATGAATTACAATTCAACTGGATTTTGTTTTAATCAAAGGATGCCTTTTTAAAACATAAGATGTGATTTCATGGAATACCCAGAACTGCTTTTAAGTAGGCTTCTGTGTTCTCTTACCCCAGGCCCTTTAATACGAGATTGTATTACAGAAAGTTGCTGCTATTTGAAGAATTTTCTAATAAAATGTCCTCCTCAATTTTTTTAAATATATGCATTTATATATTTTAAAATTATTTTAAATATATGCATTTTTAAAATATATTTTTAATTATATGCATTTTAATTTTTTTAAATATATGCATTTATCACAGCAGTCAGACATTGCTTAAGAAACTTCTTTTAACAACCTTAATGTATCAGGGCAGTACAGATTTAATGTGTAAACTTCTAAAAGAAAACAGTACTTTTTTGAAGAAATTACTTACATTATGGGGAAAGACTTAACAATTATTAACCAAACAGAAAAACTTAAAGGCTGTCTTTTCCAGAAGAGAAAATGAGCCACATCCCCATCCCTATTTTATATTTTTTTTAGAGACAGGGTCTTATTGAGTTGCTTAGCAGCTCACGGTTGCTGAGGCTGGCTTTGAACTTGTGAATCTCCCAGTTAAGCCTCCCAAACTGCTGGGATTACAAGTGTAAACCACCGTGCCCAACTTGAAAATACATTAAACTTATATTTTCAAGATTTAATCTGGATGGGGCTCAAGGCATTTGAATAGAAAGCAGAAAGTAAGTTTGTGGCAGAATAAGGCTGAGCTGTTGAGAGTTTATTTTCATAAGCAATAACATTTTTACTAATGTAATAAGCATAAAATGAGTGGAAAGTTTGTTTTGAAATGGATTAATAAGAGTAGTAATCCCTGCCTACTAGATATTACTTAGACTTGCAGGAAATGCTTCTCACTGGGATAAATACATTTTCTTGTATTCAGCAGGGGCACAAAAACAAGTTGTATACTGTCTTAAGGAGTTTTAGAGGGTTTGGGGAATTCAGCAATTAGCCATTAAATTTGATCTTTAACGTCTTGGCCAACATGTGAATCTGGCATTTACTGTATGTGCCAACAGAAGGTATCCAGGTATTAAAAGGAATACTGAAAGCAGATTGAGTTTTTTTGTTTTGCACTTAATTTAGTTCCATGCAATTTTAAGTAAAATTTTAAAAATTATCTATTTTTTAATGTTTTAAAGGTCACAATATTAATATTATAAAAATCAAACTAAAAATGTCGAGCTCTATAAAAATATTGAATGAATGTATTGAAGTAAATGTGTAAATATTTAATCAGACTCATCTTTTGTGGAGAGGTTGATAATTTTTTGAGACACAGCTTTATAATTATTTTTCAGAGGAACAGGAAAGCTGTTAGTTTGGTTCAATACCTAGGTCTTTTATCAACATCGTAATTGTAACACCAGCTGTAATGTTTAGTATTTATTACTGTGGACCTGGTGGAACCTCACTAGAGTTCCATCTTATTCTCTGTAGACACTACAAAACCATAATTTTTTGACTTACTTGTACATGTAGGTCTCATATGCATTTTCCAGGTTATATGAGGTGAAGTCTTTTAAAGGCAAATCTAAGTGAAAGATCTTCCTTATCTTTAGAAATTATGTAGTTACCTTGTGATGTTTTACTCTGTATTAATGAAAATGTTTGTGCAGCTAATTCCTACAAATGGAAGCTGTTTGAGGATTACTAAAGAATGCCCTCTTTTCTTTACTGGGACTAACTGACTTGTTGGTACACTAATTTTTTTTCTAGTAGCACAGAAACTGAAGTTCTTGTTTTTTTCCCTACTGCTTTATTTCAAATATGTGGAATCTTGCTTTATCTGTTATTAGTGAATATCATATTTTTTGAAGAGTTGTAGATGACAATTTGTTACTAACATTATATGGTTATTAAAACATTGTCATTTGGTCTTTCTATTTGTTGTCTTTGGAGAAATAACTTCCTTGGATCTTTATTTCCTTGTCAGTAAATTGGTTGTGATAGTACAGCTCATGGGGCTCTTTGCTGGAGTGCTTCTTAGGTGGTGATGTACACATTGCATCACAGTGGTTCTGGGGACACAGGGTGACTGATTTCTCTCTTTGTGATAATAAGAATGATCATGTACCAAAAAACATAGATCATGGGTTCGGATGTCAGCAGGGATCATCTGTCAAGAAGTTCTCCATCTATCTTTTTGTAGGGCTTGTCATTAGTGATTATTGACTAGATCCAGCTTTCATTCGATTCTACAAATTGTGCTATTCAAATTCATTTCTTTCTTATGTATATTTGGAATTATCAATTATTGGTTGCTGTTCATGTAGGAGAGGTTAGATAAGCACTAGGTCTTTCCATTCATTACTGTTCTCAGTGTAATGAAGTAGAACTCCAGCCTCTTCCACAGGTGACTCATAAGCTTTTATTTTGGGTGTCATGGACATGTTTTTTTTTTTAATTCCAGACTTCATTTGGATTTTGAGTTTAACTAGGTTTTTCATTAATATCCATTTTCTGTTCCAGGGTCTAATTCAGAGCATTTCATTTAATTTAACTGTTATGTCTCCTTAGTTTTCTTGAGTCTGTGCTAATTTCTCTGTCTTTTCTTATTTTTCATGACCTGGGCAGGTTTGAAGAGTACATGTCAGACATTTTGTAGACTGTTCTTTGATTTGGATTTTGTGTGATATTTTCCTCATAATTAGGCTGAAGTTAATAGTTTTTGGAAAGGGTACATGACATTACTGATAAGTTAACTTTCATTGCTTAAAGTTTATCAGGCTTCTCCACTGTAAAGTTACTATTTTCTCCTTGCCATGTTCCACTCTTTGAGTGGGAGTCACTTACTCAGCTCTTAAGAGGGGTGGGGTAGGTGGTTTGAGCTTTACCTCCTGGAATGGGGATATGTAGAATTCAGCATGTGCTCTTCAGAACTGTCCAAGCCATGAACATGTGGAATTCTTCAGTGAAGTACTGTCTCTTATTTACTCTGTGCTTCCAACTAAGAGCCCATGCATGGTTACTTAGATGCTTTGGTTTATAATCTATTATTAACTCATTTGCTTTGTTGCTCAAATTTTTCTGACTCTGGCCATGAGGAATTCTTTTAGAATGGCTCCCCATATTTTTTTGAGTAGTACCCGACTTCTTGATTACTACAAAAAGTGTCCCTTTTTGTGCTGCTATTGTATTTTCCCATAGATCAGCCTAAGATCAAACTCCAAACTGAACTTTGGGCTTCAAGATTCATGTTTCAGTTAATTACTGTGGTGGTTTTTTTGATGTTTAAATTGTTCCTTCTTTAGACACTGGAACCCATTCAAGGTGAGTTCCTTTTGATTGCACTTTGCTTTCCATATGTATAGTTGTGTAACAAGTACATTCACATTGTGCAGCAATAATTTTTAAAAATATTTTTTAGTTATAGATAGACACAATACTTTTATTGTATTTACTTACTTTTATGTGGTCCTGAGGATCGAACCCAGTGCTTTACATGTGCGAGGCAAGCATTCTACCCCTGAGCCACAATCCCAGCCCCACTACAATACTTCTTGCTTTTTTTTTCATACTGGAAATCATGACTTCTCCGGACAATTATAAAACCATTCATTTACTTTATATACAGCATTACTAGTTTCTAAAATACTACCAGTATTACTAACATTATGATTGCTGAATAAAACATAATTATTGTTTTTTTAGCTTTCAAGGTGTTCCTCAGTTAAGAAATACAATTTATTGTAATTAAAATTTACTTTGAATAATTTTGTCCACTATGGTTAAGCCACTTGGTATGCATTTTGATTTGTTTTCATTTTATTTTCCTACTGTCATGATTACTTATTCTAAATTTTGATTTAATTTTACTTTATAGGACATTTAGAAGATTCCAGAATCAAAGCTATAAAACAGATTCATTTAGAAAATTCCCTATCCCCCTTTGCTTTGTTTCCTTCCTCCCACATAAATAACTGTTTTCATTAACTTTTTTGTATCCTTCCATTGCAACATTTTATGAAAATAATCACACATCCCTCTTTGTCTCTCATTACTCATCCTTTTCCTATCATATGCATTGCTTGTTGTCTGTTGCTGTATAACATGTTCCTGAACACAATGGCACAGCCTTTGCCACATCAGTTTATGTGGGTCAGTTCATCAGAAGCATCTTAGCTGGGTAGTTCTGACTCAGGGTCAGTTTATGTGGGTCAGTATGCCAGAAGCATCTTAGCTGGGTAGTTCTGACTCAGGGTCTCTGAAGTTGCAGTTCAGATGTCACCTGGGGCTGGGGCTGTCTGAAGCCTTTGCTAGAGCTCTAAGATTCATATAAGGCTATTCTTAGGGGCCATCTGTTCTGGTCCGAGGCCTCAGTTCCTCACTACATGGACTTCATTTGATAGCTGGCTTCCCCCAGAATGAGGGATCCAACAAATTGCAAGGGAGCTTTACCAGGATGGAAGGCACAGGGTGTTTTATATCCTAATATCAGAAGTCACTCGTACCAAGAAGGGGTGAATGGATATGAGAGGTTCAGGGATCCTGGGCCCAGCGCCATATAATGAATGGGCTGCTCACCACATATGTATGAACAAGTATGTAATGTAAATTTGCTTTATTAACTTAATATTTTCTGAATATTATTCCGGGACATTAAGAAGAAATCCTCTTCATTCATTTTTACAGTTGCTTAATGCAGTATTCTGGTCTGGTCTGTGAATATATAATCACAATCGCTGAGTATCCCAATAGTGGAGATTTGGTTTATTTTAGCCTTTCATCACCATGGATAATGCTAAATTGAATAGCTTAATGCTTTTGCTATTTTTGTGTGTATTTTGTATTTAAGTTTTTTCAGACCACCTGCCAATAAACTTACATATCCTCCTCTAGAATCTCAGAGTTTTAATTGAGGCTTTTGCATTAATTTTAATTTATTTCTGAAATTTTTTATTAGTGTTTTCATATGCATAGTAATGGTTCACAGGCACACTACTATTATAACCTGGGCAAGGAACCCTCCCTTGTTGGCGTATTTAGGATTGCCAGTATAATTTCAGAACATAAGAAAAAATGTTTCTTTTTCTCTTCCTTAAAGGCAAACCCTTTGTCTTAGTTTTCAGCCAAGTATAATTTTAAGAACTCCTCAAGTCAGCTAGAAACTTTTTGACAAATAGATGTTTTGTTCTGGAATGATAGTCTTCGAAGATAAACCAGTCTGTCACATTCTTTAATATTTTTAAAGTTGTTGATGGGCCTTTATTTTGTTTATTTATATGTGATGCTAAGGATTGAACCCAATGCCTCACACTTGCTAGGCAAGCACTCTGCCACTGAGCCACAACCCCAGCCCCCAGTCGGTCGTATTTTGAACTTTCAGTTGTATTCTAAATTTGGTAGTTGGAGCGTTGTGGGGTTTTGGCAATTTTTTGTGACACACTAAATTTTTATTTGAATGCTATATTTTTGTATTGTTTATGGAGAAGGATCTAAATTATGTTAAAATTCTGTCTGGGTTATAAACATAAATAACTAGGAGACAGTAGAATGAATTAGGTACTGTCTCCGTCTCCTTCCTCTTTCCACAACCACCACCAGTGATTGAACCCAGGGGTTTGTACAGAGGCTATGCAGGTATTTTACCACTGACCTGAGCCCCCAGCTGTTTTCATTTTGTGTTGAGACAGGGTCTTGCTCAGTTCCCAGGCTGACCATAAACTTGGAATCTTCCATTCTCAGGCTCCCTAGAATCTGGAATCATATGCAGATGGGGTAGACTTTTGTTGTGTGTGTGTCTAAAATCATGTGGCCACATTTGTGTGGATCCATTTCAAAGCTGTCTATTCACTGACCTATGGATGTGTCCTCCATTAATACCACGCTGTCTTCATTACTACAGTTTTTTTTTTTTTTAAAACATTCACTGTGTACTATACTCCATAGACACTGTTCTAAGGGTATGGGAGTATCTGTGAACAAAACAAGGCTTCCTTTCCTGTGGATCTTCCTTTTTAATTAAGAAAAATGATAATCATTGTGGGATTCTTGTATAATAATAAAGAAGATTAAAATCATTTAATAAGTGTACAGGTTAAAGTGATTTAAAAAAAGTTAAAACAAAGTAGGTGGAATCTGGGAATCATAGATTGCCATAGGACAGTAAGAGTGAGTTTCATTGAGACAATTTGTATTTGTTTTTTGTGGTGCTGGGGATTGAAACTCAGGATGCTCTACCATGGACCTGTGCCCCCAACACTTTACATATGTTTTCTAAGATAGGGTATTGTTAAGTTGCACAACCTGGCCTCAAACCTGCAGTCCTCCTGCTTCAGCTTCCCTTGTTGCTTGGTGAAAACCTTATGCTACCATGTCTGGTGGTCATGGACACATTTAAGAAAATACCTGAAAAACATGAATGACAGAGCCAAGTCACTATATGAAGGAAAAATGTTCTAGGGAGAATGATCAAAGAGCAAAGAGGTGGGTGTGGCTGGATTAGAGTGACATGTGGGTAGAAAAATAGCCTCTTAGTTCAGAGATGGAATGGGCATACGGTCAACAGTAGACAAGAGATACCATGTAGATATAACTTTTACCAAGTAGTGATATAGTCAAGATAACTTACCTACAGAATCAAGGAAAAACTTACTGGGCATAGCCTGTTGCTAATCTTAAGAGATTTAGGATACAAGATTCTAAATTTTGCATGTGTAGGTTCCTGTAATGCCAGCACAGTTTGAGCATATGAACACTGCGTCACCACCCATGTGCCCTTACACTGCCCCTTTGTGATTGACTCCACCCTCACCTTCAGCCGCTGGCAGCCAGGCTTCTGTCCTCATAAGCAGGATGGCCTTCCTAAGAGTCCCTCATGAATGGAGTTGTGCCATTCATAGTCATTGTTTATTGTGTGTTTTCATGATGCTTTTGAGATTCATCCATATTGTTGAATGTACCAATAATTAAATCCTTTTTTCCCTGAGTAGATTCTACCATGTGGGTATAGTAGTTTGTTCATCTGGTCTGTTGAAGGATTTGTGGATTGTTTCCACTTTGGTGTGATTTTAAGTTCGGTTACTGAAAACACCCATGTGTATTTTTGTGTGAAGATGAGTTTTCATTTCTCTGTGGTAAATATTTGGTGATGGGGTTGCTGCATTACATAAGAAGCTTTTAACATTCTAAGAAGTCTACTACATGGCTAAGCTATTTTCTAGAGTGGCTGTAGGATTTTTCATTCCCACCAGCAGTGCATCAGAATTTGTCAGCTTTGTTTGCCCATTCTCATGATGGACACTGTAATCTTATTTAATTTGCATTTCCCTCATGTCTGAGCTTTCTTTCCATGTGCTAATATACCATCTATATTTCTTCTGAGGTGAAGTACCTGTAAAAATCTTTTGCCCAATTGTGAAAAAAATGAGTTGTTTTATCCAGTTGAGGTTTTTGTGTTTTGTTTTTCTCCTTTCAGTGCTTGAGTTCAAACCCAGAGACTTGTACATGCAAAAGAAACACCCTGCTACTAGCCAGGTGTGGTGCACATGCCTGTGATCCCAGCATTTTGGGAGGCTGAGACAGGAGAATTGTGAGTTCAAAGCCAGCCTCAGCAAAGGTGAAGTGCTGAGCAACTCAGTGAGACCCTGTCTCTAAATCAAACACAAAATAGGGCTGGGGAAGTGGCTCAGTGGTCGAGTGCCCCTGAGTTGAATCCCCAGTACCAAAAAAAAAAAAAATACCCCATTACTGAGGTATATCCTCAGCCCTTCATGGTGACACTGAAGATTTTTTTATATGTTCTAAAATCCTTCTGTAACGTGTGATTTGCAGATATTTTCTCCCAGTTTACACCTTGAATTTCCTAACAATGTATTTTCCAGAGCAAACATTTTTTAAATTTTGATCAAGTCCAAAGTATGAGTATTTTTCCTTTATGCATTGAGCTTTTAGTGTCATGGTCAGGAACTCATTTCCTGAGGCCATAAATATTAATCTTTTTTTTGAAAATTTTTAAATTTGCTCTTTTTATGTATACATGGCAATTGAGTGTATTTTGTCACATTATGCATACATGGAGTAATACTGTTTTATCTTCTAACAGTTTTATAGTTTTCCATTCAGATACGTGATTCATTTTGAGTTAGATTTTGTATAATATGGGAGGTATGGATTGTGATTGGTACTTTTGGCATATGAATGTTCTATTCTTCCAGCATCTTTTTTGGAAAAAAAAATGCTGTTTCTCTGTGAAGTTTCTTTTTCGCCTTTTCAAAAGTCAGTTGACCTGGTATGTGTGGGTATGTTTCTGGATATTTTGTTGTGTTCCATTGACCTATTTTTTCTCTTCTCAGGACTACACTGCTTTGATTACTATGTTTTATTTATTTATTGGGAAGTGCAGAGAATCAACTTTGTTCTTTTTAAAAATAATCCTAAACCAAATCCAACATGAGTAGAGTGTAACAATGGTCCCTTCACCTGCTGAATGTAGCCCTCATTGCTCTAAGTCTTAGTTTCAAAAATGAATATGCTATTTTTTTCTTTTTTCTCTCTTCTCTCTCCCTCTGCATAACAAGATTAAGGAGTCAGTGTTATCTTTTCTTTCCCTAGTTAAATGCCCTTGGACACACCCACTACAGCAAGGGGATGCCTGCTGAGGATCTTCCAAGTGAATATCCCCCAGATTAACAAGTGAATCCTACAGGGTGCCCTGGGACTCCTTAACCAAAGCACACCTGGAATGTAACTCTTGAAACCCTTGAGTTCCTTTACAACTCCCGTCCCTCCTGATGGGCGAGTCATACTCTTTGGTACAGGAGTTCCCTATGTTTCTCCTTTGCTAACAAAGCAATAAACCTCGTTTTTCCTTTTTCTGAAAACCTCCTCCTCATTATGAAATTAGCCTTAATTGACATGGGGACAAGGACCAAGCTTTTAATTACAAATTTGGCAGCCCAGATGGAATTCAAGAGTAGCCCTGGCACCAGCTTTCTTGGGAAGGCCTGGCACTCCATGGAACTGCACTTCATGCTGAGGACCTGAGACAAACTTTTTGAGAGCTGACTTCAGGAAAGAGACAGGTGAGTGTGCCTCAGGTCCAACCAGAGGAGCTATTCCTGTAAGTGAAGGGAGGGACTGAAGGATGCCCAGAAGCTTCTAAAGACCCCTTCTTTCTCTGCACTGTAAAGATTGCTCCATCTTGATCTACTTTGAGAAAAAGGAGATAATACAGTGAAGTCATGACACCTTGGCCTTTTGGTGAGCTACCTGAGTGCACACCAAGACCCTTGATTTCTGCACTTCTGTTTCCCCTTTGTGGGAACATCTGGTCTCTGCATGGGGACATCTGTGCTGACACTGGTGTAGAAGTCATGGTTAAGTGGGAGTTGAGAACTTGTGGGCATTTTCCCTTATATGGTCTCTTTTAAAGATTCCCATCTGTCAGATAGTTTGGGGATCCTCTCTGACTCTGTGTTTTTGTTTGTATCTATTTTTGACTCTTGAAGACATGGGTAATCTTACAGATTTTTTCTTGGGAAAGATCTTGCCTGAATGGGACACCTATAGATGTAAACATGTCTATGAAAAAGGTGAAGTTTCACTGTAACAATCTGGTCTTTGAATGGTTTTCTGAATTATTATACAATCTTGCATTTGGGAGTTGTTCTGTCAGAGATAAAATAAGTGAGAGACTATTTTTGTACTGACATGTATGCAATTACATAATAAGGGACCTTAGCATAGTCAAAAACTGAGCTGAATGCAAGAAGGTGCTGCCTCTAGTGTGTGAGTAAAGCAGTGTAACAATGTTCCCTTCATCTTCTGAATGTAGCCCTCATTGCTCTGAGGCTTATTTTTGAAAAGAACATGTTTTTTTCTCTCTTCTCCCTTCTCCCTATCCATAACAAGGTTAGGAGAGAGTGTTATCTTTTTATTCCCCTAGTTAATTGCCTTTGAACACACCCATTACAGGAATGAGATGCCTGCTGAGATCTGAGAAGTGAATGCCTCCCAAACAAGTGAATCCTGATATGCCCTGTGACTCACTACCAGAGCACACCTGGAATGTAATCCTTGAAGAGTTACTTTAAAAGCCCTCATCCCTCCTGAGTCACTCCCTTTGCAACAGGAATCCTCTGTGTTTCTCCTTTGCTAGCTGTTGTTTACTTTTGTGCAGTGTGGGTCTGCTTGATGAGCTGGGGTCCTGGGGGATGGAAGTGTGGGGCCCTTAGGAAAGATGGTATGGGATCCTGCAGGACCAGGTATGGGGTGGATGGTCAATAGTCATTCACTCAGACCCCAGGGATAGAGTCTTAGACTACTGTGCTGGAGCGAGACACAGAACCCATTTATTCCAGGAAGTGCAAAAGCTTATGTGAGGTCCGAGGACCAATCATGGCCCTGAGGTTACAGTCAATGGGGTAAGGAAATGTGTGAGGAGGTGAGGAAAGGGGAGGGGAGGCCCTGAATGTTGGAGAGTGTTCCTACAGCTAGCAAAGCAAAAAACTTTTTTCAAAACAGTATCCTTGTTATTGGATTTGCATTGGGAAAAGGAACAGGCTTTTAGTCATAAATATGGTGCCCAGTTTTGGCCCTGAGAACAACCCTGCTCCAAATTTTCCTGGACAGACCTGCTTGACTAGTTCTCCAGACATTCTTCCCTACATGATGAGGATACAAGTTGGCTCGTGAGCTTGTGGAGAGCCTGCCACTGAAGAATTTGGAGGTGGGTGAATTAGCCTCGGGTTGAGCCAGAAGAGCCATTCCTGTGAGTAAAGGGAGGGACTGGATGACCATCCCAGCATCTCCTAAAGCCCCTTTTTGCTCCAAGGAACTCCTGCCTTCCTTCCATGAACAGTATGGATTGTTCCATCTTGTTCTACTTTGAGAAAAAGGAAACAAGTCAGTAAATTTCAACACCCTTGGCCATCTGCTAAGGCCCCTGTGTGCACACTGAGATCCTTGACTCCACACACTGATCTCCTCTGTGGGAACATCTGGTCCTTTATAGGACATCTCTGGTACCACTGGTGTAGCAGTTATGGTTAAGTGGGTCTGGAGCACCTTGGGATTTTACACCCTTCTGCTCTGTTCTAGGCTCTCATCTGTTTGTTGGCTTTGGGTTTGGAAATACCTCTGGTTATGTCTTCAAGTGTGTGTTTTTTGTGCCTGTTGCTCTGACATGGGCAATACTGCATCAACTTCACCAATGGATCCTTGGGCAGAAATCTTGGCTGAGTGAGCTACATGTAGTTATAAGCCTATGACTAAGGAAAAGGTGGTGTTTTATTGTAACACAGTCTGGCTGATGTGTGTTCTGGAGTGGTAAGAAAGGTGGATCCAGTTTGGTACTCTGAATCACCATACAATCTTGCAGTTGGACCTGTTCTGCCAGAGGTCAGGAAAATGGGAGGAAATCCTGTGATGTACATACAGGCTTTCATGTGGCTACATAATGAGGAGTCTGAACAACCAGGGACTGAACAGGTGGTGGAGAAAAAGGCACAGTCTGTAGTGTGTGTGGATAGCACAGAGTTGATGCAGAAAGCTGAGGGAGATTTGATAAATCTAAATATGCTGAACCCTTTTGATCCTAATTGTCATCCAGTGATAGCCCAGCACTCCTTCTGGCCCCTACTGTCTGTCTGTCCCACAGATAATCTTTCAGCTAAGGAGAAGGTGAAAGAAAACACTCCCTCACTGGTGCTATCACTGGGCTAGGACTTGGCATCTGGGATGGTCTCCCTCTATAGCCTGTCAGGAAAATTCTTTTGATGGGAGCACCCATTGCTGGGGTAGGATAATTTCCACTAGGAAATTGGTATAAAAATGTACAGGGGCAGCTGGCGGGATATTACTGGGTGCAGGGTCCCTTCTCCACCTCTGATCTGGTGATTGACAGGAAGCGACTGAGTTGTCCACTGCCGCTTTTGGCACCCAATGCCCCTTTTGGCAGATATACAGACCCTGCTTACCATTACTCATGGCTGATGTGCGCTGACTCGGGATGGAGGACACAAGGGAAGCAGCTCAAGGGCTTCATGATGAGGATCCAAAACAGGCTTATGCACCCACAAAAGCCATTCCTCTTAGGGAACCCATCTATGACCCCAGTGTGGCAGCAGACAGAGCAATGATTAATCATTTTTGGAAATGTCTTGGGGGGACTCATGAGGCGAGTACCCAAACAAATATGCTTAAATATATTTCAGGAGTTACAACAAAAGGTCCCTGTGAATTTTTAGAGCTGATTTACCAGTTATTCATAAAATGTACAGATGCAGACACAGAAGCCCCTGAAAACTTCCTTATAGTCAAGATGACTTCCATCAGGCAAAGTGCCCAAAACATAGGAGGAAACTTCTGCACATGGAAGGGGCAATTGGCATGAACCCCTAACAAGTGATTGTCACTGCCTTTTTTGTTTTTTACACACTCAAACTTTTATTGAATGAAATGATAGTATACATAATTCTTTTGAGGCTTGTTCTTTTCACTTGGTACCTCTTGGACATCTTTGTGTGTCATTGTGAAGAGGCCTTTTCTCTCTTTCTTTTTTTTTCTTTCATTTATTTGCTCATTACTTTGTTCATTTTTTGTTCTTTTGTTCTTTTATTCTTTTCTTATTTTGTTGTTTCATTTGTTCATTCTGGGGATTGAACCCAGGGGCACTTGACCAGTGAGTCACATCTTGAGCCCTATTGTGTTATGTTTAGAGGCAAGTTCTCACTGAGTTGTTTAGCACTTTGCTTGTGCTGAGGCTGGCTTTGAGCTCTCAATCCTCCTGGCTCAGCCTCCCAAGCTGCTGGGATTACAGGCATATGCCACTGCACCCAGCTCACTTTGATATTGCTTTTAATGTATATGATTCCTTGGAGGAATAGAGACAAAGACAACACGTTTTATTTGCAGCTCCTGCAAAGGAAGCATTAAGGAAGTCAAAAGGAAAGGAAAAGAATAGTTGCCCTCCACTGAAGCAGAATCAGTGTGACTGCTGTAAGGAGGAAGGGCATTGGAAACAACATTGCCCAAAGAAGCAAAGTCTCCAGGACCACATAGCTCCCCTGAAAAACATATGGTCTCCTGGATCCAAGGCTCAAATGATGAGTGACAAGACCCAGGGCTCCAGGCCTGGTTGGAGGCCTCTATGCCAATAACCCTTGAGGAGCCCCAGCTACACTTGACAGTGGGGACCGAACTGATTGACTTTCTAGTACACTGTCACCAGTTACTCTGTTTTAACTTCTAAACTGACTTCCTTAAGCCAATAATGCCCTTATAGTAGTTGGAACAACAGGTCAAGCTCTGCATCATCCATTGCTCCAACCCCTAGAATGCAAACTTGGAGACAAAACATTACAGCACAATGTTTTTCAATATGCCACATTAACCAGTCCCTCTCCTTAGAGAAGATCTGTTTTGTAAAGTAAATGTACAAGTAACATTCTCATCCAAAAAGCAACAGTTTTATTTGCAATTGCCTCCTGAAAATTCACTCCAATTCCAACCATTGCTTGGTAACCACAGGAGGAAACTGAGCCCATTCCACTGGAGATCTGTCTAAATGTGAGTGAAGCTGCGTGGGCTGATGGGACCCAGTGGCAGGCAGTCAGTGTTAACTTCATCAAGATCTTGCTTAAGGAGGATGTAACTTGCCTCAAGGAAAAGCAGTACCTACTAAGTAGAGAAGCACTAATGAGATAAAACATTTTTTAGATAAATTCTGTTTTTAAAATATTTTTTAGTTGTTGATGGACCTTTATTTCATTCATTTTATTTATATGCAGTTCTGAGAATCTAACCCAATGCCTCACACATGTCAAGCAAGTGCAATACCACTGAGCCACAATCCCAACCCTAGATAAATTATTGAAACTTGAATTGATTCAGCCTTGCCAGTCTCCCTACCTTTGTTACTTGTTATTCTACCTGTTAAAATGTCTCACTCTGAAGACTACTGATTTGTTCAAGACTTGAGCCATAAATATTATTATTCAAGATACTCACCCCACAGTACCTAATCCTTAAACTCTATTGACAACAATGCCAGGTAACTATGATTGGCTCACAGTGCTAGATTTGAAGGATGCATTCTTTTGCGTCCCCCTACAAAGGAAGTCTCAGTTACTCTTTGCCTTTGAGTGGCAGGACCCAAGTACCAAAGTAACTATTCAGTGTTTTTGGACTGTCCTTCCTCAGGATTTTAAAAATTCTTACAGTTTGTTTTATGAGAGTCTGGCAAGAGACTTGCAAAGATTGCAGCTGGATTAAGGGACCATTGTACAATATATGGATGACCTGCTTATAGCTAGTCCAGACTATGAACACTGTCTTTTAAATACTATTACTGTATTGAATTGTTTAGCCTCCTGTGGATATAAGATGTTCACTAGAAAGCTCAGATTTGCAAGCAAGTCATATATCTGATATTCCAAATTAGCCAAGGGACCCAAAGATTGATTTCAGATCAAAACCTGGTTGTCTAGAACCTTAGAAAACCAAGGAAGCAGAGGCAATTATGTGGGCTTATGGGAGTAGTAGGATTCTGGCATATATGGATCCCTAATTTTGGACTAATTGCAAAATCCTTGTATAAGGCACTAGAAGGGACAGATACCGAAACTTTGAATTGGACCCCAGAATGTCAAGCTGGGATAAGGTGTTGCCAGTTGCTGTCCTCTGAATATGGATGGCTTCTAGAAGTGGGCTCAAATCAAGTGTATGGGAGACCCTTCCTGGCACCCTGCGGTGGGAGGGAAGGATATGGTTAATGCAGGAGAAACTAGACTAAAGCAGTGTGTACAACAGGTCAACCACATAATAACCACTCTGCATCAGTACGCTTCTTCCAGGCTCCCTCCAAGTTTTGAATTGCCTCCCCATCCCTTCCAGTTTGGGGACTTGGGAAGATCAGGGACTGCAGACAAAACTGGAAGAGAAACAGACAGGGCCTTGTGACATTCTCATGAGGACTTGTACTTCTCTGAGGCTCACTATGGGTCTCCCACTATCAAGTGAAATGCCCCAGAGAATTGCTAGAAGCTACCTCTCCTACATGGACATCAGGACCCTTAGGGGCTTAAAACATCTTTTCAGGAAAACACAATGAGAAATTTCATGTTTTTGTTAACTCTGTTGTTTCCCCCATTCCTTCTCTAAGCTCGGCAGACAGCAGTTTGGGCAGAATAGCACAGGCATTGGCCACCTTGACTCATGCAGTTGATGGCTGGATTTGTGTTCCCAGGGCCAAATCCTCTGTGGACCATTGTGACCCCTTTGAAATTCCAGTTAGGAATTTCACTCAGATCCCAGATTGAGACTGGATGCCAGCACTGGACTTTAGAGCCATACCATTGTGTATGGAGCTTGAGTAGAGCATCACCCAGCCAAAATTGTTCTTAATACCTCTTTCTCATTTTTCCTCATGTTGCCTCTTAGGCCACTTGCTTGGTCCATAGAGGGATGCAAACTCCACAGTATGTTGAAATGAGACCCCTCCTGAGCAAGAACCACCACTTTTGTGTACAAAAGGTCACCCATTTTTACACAGAGAACATTACAGCAGTAACTGACTTCCAGATTATTCCTGGATGGCATGCATAGGAGTTAAAGTCAGGGATCACTTCCTCATCGGGGAACTACTGGATTTCTTTAAAGAAACATTAGTCATCTGTGCCCCTGCAGGGCATGTGTTTGTAAGATGAATAATTATCCCTAGGCTACTGAATGTCTAAGAAACCTCACAACTTCTACCCAGTGTTCTAGGAATTTTAGCGACACGATTCTCAATCCACACTTTAAATTAATCTGCTCATTGGAAAAATTCATTAAAGCTCTTTTCTCCACTGGCCAAGGGCCTCCCTGAGGGGGACCCTTGATAGCAACGAATGTTCTTTGTTATACTTTATTACCTGGGTGGGGAGTTGGGGCCCATCACCCAGTCCTCCAAAATCTGTCCAAAACTTTGATACTCTGTCCA
>JAQQSJ010000020.1:4654909-4674672 GCA_028644305.1 Xerus rutilus
ATTTAAGTGCCTCAAGCTTTTCTTTAGATAATGGCCACTGCTCAATCCATTTAGGAGTTTTAGTTAACCATTCAAAAAGCATTGTTTGAGGTGTCTGAGCAGTGGCTACTAGTTTTCCTGATGCAAAGTAATAGAAGTTCCCAATTTAGTTAATAAATCCCATCCCAATATATTAATAGGTATGTTAACTATAAAAAAGAAATTTTTAAAAACTGCTCCATAAACTGTTTGGCAAGATAATTTTTGAGAACTTTGCCAAACTTCAGCAATGGTACCAAGATCTGATAGAGCAATATTACAAGGAACTTTACACCATTCATTCAGCCATGAAGTTAATGAAATGACAGAAACATCAGCTCCAGTATCTATTAAACCTTCAAAATTTCTGCCTTCAATCCATAGGAACATAGAATGTCTCTGATCAGTGATCATTGTTTCCCAATAAATATAATGACCTGTACTCCCAAATCCACGTTTGTGCTCCCTTTGTGCTGTTTGAAAAGGAACGAAAGGCAGAAGGAGTAATTGTGCTATTCTTTCACCTTTAATAAGAGATAAAGTTTATTTAACAGTTACCATTATATATATTTCTCCAACATAATCAGGATTAATTATACCTGGAATAATCTGTAAACCTCTTAAAGCAGCAGTACTTCTGCCTAATATTAATCCAAAAGTATGTTTTGGCAATGGGCCATAAACTCCAGTCTTTAATTTATAAACTCCTTCTCCTGGAGAAAGAACAATATTATCAGCAAGAGGCAAGTCAGCAGCAGCACTACCATAAGTAGCAGCTTTAAGATCAGATACATTTAATTGAGTACAAGCCAAGGGGAAGTTTGATAATTGGGACCCCTTAGATTGGATTCCATTGTCTCTGGTATTGCTGTTGGGCCCTGGCAACTTAGGCCCACTGGGTAGTTTTCCTAATGAGGCTCTCCAAAATATAGAGGTGTCAATGGTCAGCCATCTTTATCTGTTTTAGATCTACATTCATTAGTTCAATGCCTTCCTTTTCTACATCTATGACACACATGGATAGGAGATTTTCTAAAAGAAAATTTATTGACATTAGCATTCTTTTTCTTACAATCCTTTTTAAAATGTTCTGCTCTGCCACAATTAAAACAATTGCCTTGTCTTGTAGGTTTTAATGCTCCAGCCATAGCTATTGCAAAAACAGAAGCTTGATGTTCATATACCCCAAAACCTGCACATGCTCTTACATACTCTCCTAAAATCTGCTCCTTGGCTCTCCAAAGTACTAAGAAATTTTCTACATTAGGGATTAACATTCTCAAAAGCCAAAGTTTCTATTAATACCTTAGTAAATTCATCATTTTCTACAGTCCTAATTATAGCAGTACATAGTCGTGACAAAAAATCAGTATATAGTTCTGTAGCTCCTTGAACAATCTTTATAAAAGAGGGTTGAGCTTGTCCTGTTGGCACAATTCTTTGCCAAGCTCTAAGAAACACTTGCCTAACTTGTTGAAGGTCCTGATCCCTATATTGAGCTTGAGCTCTAAGATCTCAATATGCTCCTGCTCCCAGTAATTGTTCCTCCACAAGTCCTGGTGGGTCTTGAGGATGATTAATTCTAGTTTGTTTAATAGCTTCATCTTCCCACCAGTTCCTTAGCTGTAACCATTGAGAGCCTTCCAACACAGTTCTGACAATTGATTCCCAATCAAGAGGAATTATTAAATTAGCCATCCCTACATTTTCTAGCATTTCTAGCACACAGGGAGATTGTGGTCCATATTGAGCCACTGTGGCCTTTAAATCTTTCATAAATTTATATTCCATTGCCTCATATTGAACATTTATCATATCAGGTTGATCTGAAATTGGTTGTCAAGTAATTGGAAATAAATTAGGAGGATTAATGAAACCATCAGGTGGTGCAGAACGATAATCATCATCATGAAATAAAGCAGCAGGAAAAGTAAAACATGATTTTCTCATCCTACATCAGCCTCTTTCATTTTTGTAGGAAATAAAGAAACATAAACAGGAACACTAGGCTGAACATCTTCTTTTCTTTTTTTTCTTTTTTTTTTCATCATCTCCTGAAATTTTTGAAACATATAACTCTTCATCTTCATCACTGCTAGCACTATCATTCTCAAAATACTTTTCAGTATCTGATTCAGGAGGTTTCAAAGGAGGTAAAAGTATAGCATCACCTTCCTTCTTATTTTTACCTCTATCTACAACATCTTTTTTTATTGCTTCTACTTCACTTGGGAGGGGAGCCTCCTCATAAAGTTTTTCTTTCTTTTGTGAATTACTTTTAATATCAGTTTCAAATAACTCTACAGCTTATGTTATAGCACCACAAAGGGTCCAAAGTTTTATAGGTATAACCTCTCCTCTTTGATGGTGTATTTTTTTAACTCTTTTATAACTAACTTCCATTCCCTTAAATTAAGTTGCACTTTAGTTTGATAATAAAACCAATAGCAATGCTTTTCAATAGTGTCAAAGAGTTCCCTAAGCCTTCATTCAGGAACCTTCACTCCTATTGAGTGTAAAAGTCCTTGAAGCAAAGCTAAATACTGAGCTCTGAGGGAATGAGAATTTCCCATATTTTTGCTGAAAGTTTCCATTTCAGTACACTTATCTGTATATGTTTTTTGCTGAAAGCTTCCCTTTCAGTACAATTACCCATGTATGTTTTTTGCCGCAAGTCCCCCTTTGGTCCACTTACCCCAGGGTGCTCCTTTTCAGTTCCACTGTGTATGTTGCTTCCCGCGCTCGTGCCTCAACATCTGGCATCACAATGTTGTGAACAGAATAAATATAAAGACAGCTGCTTTGTTCTTAATGATCTAACATTTTATTTTTCCAGACCCTTTTATATTTTTTTAATGGTAAAAAGCCAAGAGGAATGATAACAATGTACATGCATAAAGCTCATTGTTAAAAGTGCAAGGTCAGTTACAGAATACATCCCATCTGGGGCTAGAGGAAGCTGGCAAGAAGCCGGGCCCACCGGCAAGAAGCCAAGGTCAGAGGAAGAGAAATCTGGCTGGACATATCAATTGGAAAAGAGCCAGGGCTAAGGGGAGAGAAGTCTCCAGGCACATCAGTTGTCAAGGGGCTGGGGCCAAGTCTTGGTGTTCCAAGACCAGAGAGAGCAGGGTGTTCCCACCTGCTCAGCCTTGCAGCTTTCCCTATAATCACGCTTATGTGACCGGGTCTCCTACAGCTACCCATGACTTCACTAGATCCTCCAATACATCTACTAAACATAAAAAATAGTAGTTTAATGTATCTCCATCTCCCCCACACCTCCACCTTCCCCTCTCCTTACAAGCTGCATTTTCAGAAATCTTGACAAACTTTAGCCCCTTTTTCTTTAAGCAGAGCTGCACAGCCAGTGCTTTGCATCCCAGCCAGCTACTCACCCTGGGGCAGCCCACCCTCCACTAACCCTCAGGCTTAAAGATTTCACAGCTGGTTTAGGTGGCCAGGCCATTTTTCAGATCTTAACCCAAGGGGGGAAGAAAACATAAGGAGGAGTTTGCAAAATATCTGATTCCAAGATTAATTATGCTTGCTAATTTAATGCCCAGACTCAAGAGACCACCAGAGACCACCAGGAGTCCAACCATGATGCAATTACCAAAGGGGTCTTTTACTTCAAGCTGGAGCAGGGACCGCACACCTCGTCAACCAAGCACCGGGTAGGGAGATGCGGCCCTATGTATAAGGGAGCAGGGATTTTTATGGGTTACGATCGCAAGCAGGGAAGGACATGCTTTGGTGTTATATGGTTGGGTAAGGGAAAGCGTGCACAGGGGGGCAGCAACAGGATTGAGTAAGGGAAAGCACACTCAGGGGCACAGCTACAGGATTGGTTAAGGAAAAGAGCACACAGTGGGAGAGCTACAGGATTGGGTGAGTGTGAGTTTGGTCAGTATGAGATCAATTGGCTTTTAAACTGATAGGTTTGGCTATGGTGGGCCCAATGCTTAATTTCCTGATTGGTTGGCCCCGACTGTGAAAAGACTCACTGATGCCAGAGCAGTGTGCCATTACGTGTGTTTCAGGAACTAGGCGGGGGCTACTGAGTTGGGGACAAAGGCCCAGAATTACAAAATGGTGCAGGTCTTGTCCTCTTATTCTCCCCTCTAGTAGTAACTAAAACCAATCTTGGTCTTCAGACTCAGAGGACAAAGTCTGATATGATGTTCTTGTTACCATCAACTGAATTACTCCTACTCTTTCTTTTATATGGGACATAAGCTGATTGAGGCTGCAGGGTCCAAAGGTGAGGATTAATAATAGGATTAGTAATGACCCCATCACTTTTGGTGGCAAAAGGATCCCCAAGTTTGGCATGGGTGTAATGAATCCAATTTGTTCTTCTGTTGACCTTGAGTGAGGTTGGAATTGTCAACAGGTTGATCAATCGTCCTTTCCAGCAAGGTTCAAGAGTCTCTTGTTGATGACACTTGACATAAAACCAGTCTCCCAGGTGGAAATGGGGTTCAGGAGGAGGTCTAGCCTCATACAAGGCACGCAACAGTGGGCCAGTTGGGTCCCCTGCAGTTTAAATACTAAGTCAGCATCTGAGAATTTACCTAGGACCTGTTCCTGTATTTTAGGGACAATGGGGGCTGTAGTGTCAAACATAATTTCAAAGGGGGTTAGTCCCATCTGGTATGGTGAATTTCTCACCCTATAAAGGGAAGGGGAGGAGGGACACCCACTCTCCACTGGTCTCTAAATCAATTTAGTCAAGGTCTCTTTTCGGGTTCAATTCTCTTATATTCTGGAGTTGCTTTGTTCTAATGATGCAAAAGTGGGCTCCCAAGTGTCCCTGCCATGATTTCATCATTCTCTTCTGCAGAGCTAGTGTCCTGGACATCAGGGACTGGGCAGAGGTGCAGTGGGTGTTCATGTGTTGTGGCAGGGCTGAACACTCTCTAGGGGCCCACCCTGAAAGAACCCTGATAACACAGGGCAGAAGGACAGTTGGAAAACTCTGCTCTTGGTGGAGCATCCATTGAAATCTTGGGCAGCTTTTAAAACATTGCTTCCTATTCTGGGATCCATCTCAGTAGTAGAGCACTTGCCCAGCATGCAGGTTCAATCCCCAGCACCTCTTAAAAAATGAAATGATTTCAAAGGAAACCCAGTCTCAGCTGTGTGCCCCTATAATCCCAGCTCCATGGGAGGCTGAGGTGAGACTTTGTGGCCAGCCTGGGCAACTTGGTTAGACTCCATCCCAAAAGGAATACCAAAGCCTGGGGATGGAACTCAGTGGTGGATTACCCTTGACTCAATCCCCAGCACCAAATCAACAATGAGAAAATGTTGCCTCCATGGTGAAGCAGCCTTGCAGATGTGAAGTCTGGCTTCCCAGTGACCTGTGCTACTCCCACAGCATCTACTCTGGACTCAGTGCCTCCAACTATGTCTTCTGCTTCTGTGCAGTTGTGACTGTGGTGAACTGCAGAAGGCCAGCCACGCTGGTGGGTCCATTGCCATCATTCACCCTTGGGCCAAAGCCAAGGTTTTGTCTCAGCTGTTTTTACATCTCTTGTCTCAGGATGATCATAGAAAGCTGAACCTGAGGGAAAGGATCATGGATCCTGAGTGGGCTTGGGGCATAGGCATCACAGTTGACAGAACTCAAAGATGGTTTGTGTGTATATATGCTCCAGGGATAGGATGCAGGGCCTTTGTATGCTAGGAAAGGGCTCCTCCACTGAGCCACACCCTACCCTCACACTGTTGATATGTGTTCCTGGGTCTGAGAGCCTCCCACTCCATGATAGCAAACCACACCCTGGAAAGGACACCACTGGGCTCCTTCTAGCCACAGCCCAATCTACTGATTTCTCCTGTAAATGTTTTCTCTTAAATCAGGCCCTTCAGCAGAAAAATAGGGAGCTAGCCTGAATCTATGCTGAGTATGCTGTCTGCAAGAACACAGGCTTGTGCTTGCTCTGCATAGGATCCTGTTTGAATGCACTAATCTCCAAATTGAAGGAGGGAAGGATCATGAATTAGGTGAGATCTGGAATCCTGGTGCTGCTTGTACTGACCAATGCAGGAAGAGGGTCTGACGCCTGGTCTGGTGCAGCCCAACATGTAGGGAAGCTGGGTCAGGCAGGGCTGAGACAGTGGGGAGTGCTAGGTAAACACAGAAAAGTGGGCTGTGATCCTCTGCACAGCACATGATGCAGAGCCTATATGCTGGGCTGGGGAGTCTCAATAGTTTCACAGCAAGGCCCCTTTGAAAGAGAGGTGTAGGCTTGCAGACCCACCATGACCTTACTGCTGGGCTGGGGAGTCTCAATAGTTTCACAGCAAGGCCCCTTTGAAAGAGAGGTGTAGGCTTGCAGACCCACCATGACCTTACTGTCCCTTCAGTGGCCATGTGCCAGGTCTTGTGCTTCAGAAAGGGAAATCTTTGCTGGGTGCAGTTGTACACACCTGTAGACAAAGCTACCTGGGAGTCTCAGGCAGGAGAATAACAAATTTGAGGCCAGGCTTGTTAAGACCCTGCCTCAAAATAAAGAAGGCTGGAGATGTCACTCAATTGTACAGCAGCATTTGTTTCACTTCTTGAGACTAGGGTGAAAAGAGGAAGTGATTTGGTTCTCAGCTGTTTTTACATCTCTTGTCTCAGGATGATCACAGAAAACTGAACCTGAGGGAAAGGATCGTGGACACTGTGTGGGGGCCCTCTGGCTGAGGGGGAACCTGACACATGGACACAAAATTCCAGCTGGCCTCTGCTACTTTCCTATCTCACTTGATCTTCTATTGGTTTCCAGGTTGGTAGCCTTGAAGAATAACGGCATGTGCCATGGCTCAGCTGCTCTATGATGTGCTAGAGGCACCCGTCTTACCTCCCCACTGCCCCTCACCTGATCCTGCACAGCTGCAGCTGTCAGCCATGGCCTCTTAGATTCTCTGGCCTGCCGATGCAGAGTGGCCTCAGCACTAATCCTGTTTCTCTTGGTTTGGACAGTGGGTCTGGGTCCTGGTGTTGATTTTGTGCACATTGGTGTATGAATCTTGGTGACTCTGGGGCAACCCTGAAGCCTGGCACACTTCCGTATACCCCCAAAACTTTGAGACTGCCCAAAAACTTTGAGACTGAGGCCTGTCACCAACAGCACCCTTTGGTACCCCTGGGGTACCAAAGATCAAGTACACATTAAATAATACAACTTCATGCTGTAATGCCCAGACTCATGAAACCACCAGAGACCACCAGGAGTACGATTCTGATGTGATCAAGAAAGAGTCTTTTATTGCAAGCTTGAGCAGGGACCACACACCTTCTTCAATGCAGCAGGTAAGGAGGTGCAGCCCCGAGTCTAGAGGAGCAGGGATTTTTATGGATTACAATCACAAAGAGAAGTGTACCTGCCTTGGCTTTACATGATTGGGTTAGGGAAAGTGTGCACAGGGGGACATCTACAGGATTGGGTAAGGGAAAGCACCTGCTGGGGGACAGTGGTCTTGTCACTACGCAATTAGGTAAGGGTGAGTGTGGCCAGTATGAGGTCAGTTGACCTTTAGACTGATAGGTTTGGCTATGGTGGTCCCAATGATTAATTTCTTGATTGGTTGGCCCAGATTGCAAAATGATTCACTGGTGCCAGAGCAGTGTGCCATTAGTTGTGTTGCAAGTTTTCAGGATCTGGACGGGGGCTGCTGGGTTGAAGACAAAGGCTCAGAGTCAAAAAATGGCATTGGTCTTGTCCTCTAAATTCCACGTGGACCATAAGAGGATGCTTTGTGCTCTGTTGCCTCCTTTCTCTAGACTTGGCTCCTTACCACTGCTCTTTATTGCCACTCCAGTCAAGCTTTTCTGAAGATGGGAATTATGCAATCCATTCCCAAGGACACCACCCTAGGTTGTCGCTCTGCCAATTTCAAAACCCACAATTCCCATGCAGACTCAAACTAAAATGCCTTATTTAGTTCACCACTAAAATCTGGCCAAAATACCAATTAGGAAACCCACACACAGGGCCTCATCATGGAAATTTCCATAAAGAAATTCTACAGGCTTGAAAACAATATCTGTCCCAGAATGACAAGTATCTGGAGGTTTCCTATCTGAAAGTTTTCTTCCTTCCACACTCATAACCCTCCTTACATCTCCACATTAATTATCAGCTCCTAGCCTCTGCAGTTTAGAGCCCAAACAAAGCCCCTAGGGATCATACCCTGATCCAATCTTATAATACTCCCATGGCTTATAGTTCCACTATACCCGCTGAGAGGCCCTTAAAGCCCTGCTACAGATGTGCTCTGGATGGACCCTGTGCAAATGCCTGCCCTAATCCAAGGCTCCCCCACCAGCCTTCTCCCAGTTGTGGACAATGGGGATACTGGAAGGTGGAATGTTCCCAGAGAAGAACGCCCCGCCACCGGACATCCTCATCTGATCCTGGGCTCTTCAGCAGGAGGTGACTGGAATGAGAGGGCTTGACCTTTCACCCAGAACATGGACAAACATTGAAAAATCTCCAACAAAAGGCAAAATTTACCCACCCCTTGCCCAGCACTGCATTGCCTTGCAGTCATCAACTACAGCTTTGTAAACCCCTTCTTCATTTACAGCTCCCAAATAGCAGATAAAACCCCCTCCCTTACAAGTCAACCAACCTCAAGATCCCAGGAATAAAAATTATCACACCCAAATAAAATCCTGCCCTATTTCTATCCCAGCTTACTGAGGCAATCACCAAATATACAGCTTTAAATGTAAACAGCCCTGATGGAAATCGCTTCTTACATTTTTACTTTATCGGCGGGTCTGATAAAGTGAAAAATCTTATCCACAAAAAACTTAGAGGCAAGCCCTAAGTCTCCCAATCAGTTACTTTTAGGTCATCTTAAAATTAAACATCAGTGCCTAGCCTTATCCATCCAAAAGCCTAAAAAGCCACTGCTACCCATGAATCCACTAGATCCTCCAATACATCTCCAAACATAAAAAATAATAGTTTAATGTATCTACATCTCCCCCATACCTCCAGCTTCCCCTCTCCTTATGAACTATATTTTCAGAAATATTAACAATCTTTAGCCCCGTTTTCCTCAAGCAGAATTGTGCAGCCAGTGCTTTGCATCCAAGCCAGCTACCTGCCTTGTGGAAGCCCCTCCCCCACAAAACCCCAGGCTTACAGCTTTCACAGCCCGCTGAGGAAGGAGGTTAGTTTACATTCATCTAAGCCTCCCTCCATGTTTTCTTCCTCCATTCTCTCAAGTTGCTTTACTGAAACAAAGGCCATAATTTTTCTACCCTCTATGACTCTTCACTCTTTCATTGTTGAAATTATAACTTTCATTCTGCATGCTAAAATTAAAACTTGTGATCAGATGTATGTTATACATGTATAAATTTTTTCTACACTTTACTTTGCTCAGAGACCAATTTACAAGGTATACTTGTAATCCACGGGGCCTTTTGTTTATCATTTTATGAACTGTCTTGCCTACATGCTGTTTTTGTGTATTGTCTTGCTACATGAATTTATGTGGTGCTGAGGATCAAGCCCAGTGTCTCAAACATGTGAGGCAAGCATTCCACTTCTGAGCCTCAAGACCAGCCCCTATTCTCTATTTTTACTATCAAGATGAAAAGGTGATTTGAACTGTGGCAGGGACCAAAAAAAAGCAAAATAATTAACATTTGATCTGTTGTATGTATTATTTCTATTATGTCCACATTTTCTCCTCTTCCTCAGGGTACCAGGAAGGATCTCCCAGCTCCACATTTCTGAGGGATATTTTTTATAGAAATTAAGATAACTGGCCAAAATAAAGGGAGATTGATTAGACACAACTGAAATGGCAGAGACCAAGATAATTAATTGTTTTAAGGAAAAAGATAATCTGAAGCTCAGGAAATCTGTGGACTATAACATCGAGTATAGCAGGGACGTCTCGAAAATATAGTTGCCATGGAATCTTGAGGCTATTCCTGACAGATCCTTGGGAAAATAATTTGCATGATTGAGGAAAGCTATGTTTTGTAGCAAATGGGCTTGGTGTCATGCTAGGAGAGGAAAGTGAAATGCATTGCTTGATGTCCCATTTTAAAGTCCTGTTTCCCGTGGCAGTTATTCAGTGAGGAACTGAATCTCCAAACCTGTCTGTGCATTATGATAAAAGAAAATTTTATCAGACAACAAAAGCCATAGCAAAGAACACTTTCAAGAAATCAGGATAGAATAAAGAAAGAATACTCTCTCTGAATTTATTACAGTTTTTTTGGCTGCCTTGAGAATAAGTTTATCATATGCATTTTTTATCAATATGGAGTTCAACTCCTCCATGTCAGAATATAGCTTATTTTCTTTTGTTGTTCTTGTTGTTTTACAGAGGATTATACTCAGGGTATCTGGCCACTGAGCAACATCCTCAGCCCTATTTTGTATTTTATTTAGAGTCAGGTTTTCACTGAGATGCTTACTGCCTTGCATTTGGTGAACCTGACTTTAAACTCACAATTCTCTTGCCTTTGCCTCCCAAGCTGCTGGGATTACAGGCATGTGCCACTGCATCTGCCTAGAAATTTGAAGTTTTTGAACGTAATTTTCCCCTCCAGAACTAATATGGTGACCACCCTATACTGCAGGGCTTTCCTTAAAGTCAATCTTATGTTAATGTGAGTATTGGGGTCAGTGGCTAGCTATAAATTTCAATAGTGCATCTGCACTACTTAAGAATATTTTAGGGGCTGGTGTTATGGCTCAGTGGTAGAGTGCTTGCCTCATGTGCATGAGCCACTGGGTTCAATCCTCAGCACCACATAAAAATAAATAAATAAAATGAAGATATTGCATCAATCTACAACTAAAAATATTTTTAAAAGAATATTTTATTCGAAAATATATGGATACACTGAAGATCATAACTCCAAGCTTTACCCTGAATTCAGCGGACTCTGTCCAAAATTATTTCCATGAGCATTTCTTAACATATTTTTCCCAATTAGCTCTTTTTTGTTTCCATGTATTTATTCTCCAGGTCTATGTACACAATGCTGGCCTATAAGTTGTCTCCTAACTTATTTACTCATCTGTCTTGGCAGTAATTTAAATAATATAAGAAAGTAGCTTAGAGAAAACCCATGACCTTGCGATGAATTTCACTTCTTATTAATAGTACCTAACATTAGGCCATGAGGTATTTCTCAATGTTCTTGTATCTTTAAACACAGATCTTGTTCTCAAAGCTGAAGACCTCTACATAGATTTGGTGAGCACTTATGTACACCATTATATACATATTCATGAATATTTTCATGTTTCATATGGCAACATTAACAAAGTTTTTGAATATTTGCTAATCCACAATAAACTTATTTTATACATGTCTCCAATTTCTTGGATTATTTCTCCTATATATAAAGAAAATAAAAGTTTCTTTATGATCCTGGCATTACTGTTTTTTGTTTGTTTGTTTTTTTGGAAATATAATTCTGTATAGCAAATATTTTAGTGGCTAAGGAACTTGCCAATTATCAAAACTTAAGACAACTTCAGTGAATATAAAATAAGTCAGAGTAGCCAAAAGCAGTAAATATACCCTCTGGAAGATTGTATCTTATGACATACAAAAACTCTTGGTGCTTCCTGAGAATGAAACAAGATCTTGATACTTAAAATCATCATTGTGTCCCTCTGAAAATTTCAGAATATTTTCTGTATTTTATAGGAATCTTGTGTTGACAGGGAAAATATGAGCAGATACTATTTACTTGACTCATGTTTTTGTTTTAGGCATCAAGACTGAAAGCTGTGCCCCAGAAAAAATACTTTCAATTATAATGCATTTGGTAGACATAAAAGCCCACAATGGAGAATTTGTGCATAATCTTCCAGGGCCGAAGTTTCCATTGAATGCTTGTGTATTTACATTAGATTTCTGTTAGTGCCTGGGAATTAGGTAAAGACAAGGCTGGAAAGGTGTACTTAGACCTCTGGATAACACCTGTGTTTTAGGCTGAGCAGTCTATTGCTGAAAATCCCATACACCCAAGTTTATTTTCTGGAAAAACATGTCAATTGGAATAAACTTCCCGCAGCTAGACCAAGAGGGGATTTATTGGACAGATCTGGGAAACTACAGGACATGGGTATTTTTTTGCCCTAATAAAAAAATTTATGCAAAGTTAGGGAATACTGAGTAAAATGAATCAGAATGTGGTCTAGAGAAACTGGGTAAATATAGTTGTTAGGGCATTCTGAGGCCGTTACTGGGAGATCTTGAGAGTAAAAATTGCCATGATGGGGCCTGGGATTGTAGCTCAGTGGTAGAGCACTTGCCTCACTTGTATGAGTCAGTGGGTTTGATCCTAAGCACCATATACAAATAAATAAAAATATTTTGTCCATCTACAAAAATCCATCTTAAAAAAAGTATTTAAAAAAATTTGATGTGATGGAGGAAAACTTCTTTTTTGAGTCAGGAGCTCAGATTTGCTACAGCACAGAGAAGTGATATGCATAGGACCCAAGACCTGCTTTCAAGATGGCAAAAGAGACAGAAAATCTTGTTACCCCATGAGGCAATACCTAGTGTGTCTTAGGGATATTAACTTGGTTTAGGTCTTAGAGATAAATTTCTCTGCACACATGTAGGAGCACTCCCTATACCTTCAACCTGTTCTTTCCATTTTTTCCCATTCTATACTGATAAACCACACGCCTGGCAGAGTGTGCCTCATAAGTTGTAATATTGGGGCCATGCTTGATCTGAGGACCCTAAATAAGCTTCTGTACTTCTGGAATAAATGAGTTCTGCATCTTGCTCTGGCAGAGCAGTCTTACCTACTGCCTGAGTCTGGGTGGAGTGACTCCATGGACTATCACCCCAAGACCTTGTCCCATGAGACCCCACTTCATCTTCCCTGAAGATCCCTTTTAGTCTCTCAGGATCCCAACTTGTCAAACAGACCCAAGAGGCATGACTTCAAACAATATCTGGTGACCAATGTGGGTTTTTCTTGACCCCGTCCATAAGTGGTTTACTGGCGCCCCCCCCATCTTTGTCTTGCTGGTGAAGGTAAAACCAGCCTTTTTTGTGATTGTCTCCTGTGTCTGTTTGTCTTTTTGTGATAAAGTTATGTCAGGGAATCCTAATTCTAAATATTTTCATGTTTTTAACCAAACTCCCATTCTCCTTCCTCTTCTTAAAATCCTCTTAGTCTTTTTTTCTGTCTGCTTTTCTTTTGGCTTCTCATCATTAGTGTTTCCTCTTAGTTTCGGGAGGCTCCCCTCATTCGTTGGCTGCCACCCACCCGCTCAGGCAGGTACTGCCTCTCTCCACTTTTCCCCCTTGCCATAGATGCCTTCAGTTACTGCCATGTGGGCACTCTGTCTCTTGGATTGGTGTTGCCCTGTGCTGCCAGCTCCGGCCCTGATCACAAGCAGTGGTGGTCACCCCGGCCACGCAGCAGCTCTGCTTGCTGGTCTTGGCAGCCCCACCAGTGCCCATGCTGGTCACAAGCAGTGGCGGTCCAGCCAGCCATGTGCCAGCTCCACCCACTGGCCTTGGCAGCCCCGCCAGTGCCTGCTCAGATCACAAGTGGTAACAGCGCAAGGGGTGGCTCCATGCGTTGGTAGCGGGACCTTGCCCATATCTGCCCTGTTGGGGCCGGCCCCCACCTTGGGATTAGGCATGCACTTGGACTGATGCTGGCAAGGCATAAACACATGCCAGTGCACCAGCAAGGGCTGGGACTCATGGCAGCATAAACTGTCACACTGCCATAAAACCTCACCCTGCCTTAAACTGTACCACAGTGATTTGTTTGTGTGTCTGTTGAAGAAAGTGGAGATTGCCAAGCGTGCTGCACCTGCACCTCCTCTGGCCAAGGCCACACCCCTCTGACTCCAGTGAAATGCCTAACACTGCAGGCAGCCCAGAGTCACTGTTGCTGGCCCATCCACAGTGCTCACTGCACATACGTAAAGTGCAGCTGGGTGGGTTTTGCAGAGAGCCCATATGCCAATACTATTTGCTTTCATGTCAACATCTCCTGCCACCACCTCTTCAACATGAGAAATCTACTCTCTTGGTTCTCTCCTCCTTCATGGAGGATGAAGAGGACTTCAATGAGGCAGCCCCCATAGGACCCTCCAAAACCCATCACATAGCCCTGATAATAGCTATGTGATGATAAACCCCATCACATAGCATCCTCAACTTCATGTCAACACCCTCTTCCTGGAGATTCCCTTCCCTCCGACCCCCCTCGTATTTACTCCACCCTGCATTTAGGGCCCACTGCAGTTGCTCCTCCTCCTCCCTAATTTGCTTCTTCTGCCTACAACCCACCCACATGTCTTTCTCCTTCCAACCCTTTTTGCCCAACTCCACCCACTGCCCAAGCTTATATGGTTAATCTCCAGGCCAACGGTAATGTCGTCCCCTGGATTCCCACTGCAGTCTCTCAGCTTACTCAGCTATGCAAGACCTGTCAAGATGCTGGCCCTTCATGTCCCTTTTTCCTAAAACTTCTGGAGTCCTGGTCCTCCTCTCCCCAAACTCTCTTTGGTTGGTTTTCCCTTCTCAAGGCAGTTCTCTCCACTTCCCAATACCTTCAGTGGAAGGCTTCTTACCTAGAACTTGTAGAAGAATGGGCTCGTCACAATATAACAAAAGGTCTTAATTTTTCCATGGATATGCTATCGAACAAGGGTGACTTTATACCACCCCCCACTCTCAGGCACTTGTCAGCTATCGCATTTGCTTTGAGCAAGTCAAGGACAGTGCCCTTAGAGCCCTTCATAATTTGAGCCCTCCCACACCTCAGGAACTTTTCAAAAATCTTATCCAACGTCCTGATGAATGATTTCCTGATTTCTTGGCTTGTGTTTGCCACACTGTTAAAAAGAAAGTAAATTCTGGCCCAGGCCAAGATTCTATCATTTGCCAACTCACCTGGGAAGGTGCTAATTCCACTTCTAGAGTGGCTATAGCCCCAGTGAGACATGAGGGACTCAATAAATGGATTTCTGCCACTAAGGAAGTTTCTGCCCCTGACTCAATCTCAGCCCGCTCAATCTCAGCCCTCTCAGGTGCTCTTCAGTCCTGTTTGACTTCCAACACTTCCTTGGCCTTCATGGACCACTCTCAAGCCCCTACCTGTTGGGGATGCAAGAAACATGGGCATATGGCCCGCAACTGTCCTTCTTATCAGTCATCTGAGTTATGAAGGGAGGCCTGCACTCCAAGCCCTTGTTGAAAAAGGGTACCATTGGGCCAGAGACTGCCACTCCACTCCTTTAAACTCCAACAGGTGCAACCCTAAGCCCCGTTAAACAAAGGGGCCTCCATCCCTAGGGTCAATTGTACACTATCTTTGCTCCCCAAGAAACCTAGCACGACCATTTATCTTTATGGGAAACTCATTAAAGGGCTCATCGACACTCAAGCTGATGTTACTATTTTTGACACTGGGAATGCCTCCTTGTTCCCTTTCTGGAAATTCACCAGTGGACCTAACATCCTTGGCATTGGTGGATTCACATCCTCCAGAAGAGTAACTTCACAGGTGACATGGAAAAATCCATGGGAGGTATACACCCTCCCATAGCTGAATTTCCCAACCCACTTTGGGGATGAGATTTACTTTCAAAAATGGATGTAGTCCTTACCACAGATGACAAGGCTCCTCACGACAAGTTTCTAGTCCATGACAAGGGAGGCCTCTCTAGGAGGAATCCCCAATTCTAATGTCTACTTCCCCACTGTCAGATCTCAACCTCTTTATTTGGGTGGATATTTCACCCTGCTGGGTGGAGCAGTGGCCTCTTCTTGAGCCTAACTTTCAGCATTAAAGAATCATGTCCATGAGCAATTAGTTGTAGGTCATGTTGAGCTTTCAACTATCCCTTATAATTCTCCCATTTTTCTCATAAAAACAGCATACTACAATGAAGCAGCCACTTCACTGTTTATAGCAGCTCAATTCACAATAGCTAAACTGTGGAACCAACCGAGATGCCCTTCAATAGATGACTGGATAAAGAAACTGTGGTATATATACACAATAGAATCTTACTCAGCAATAAGAGAGAATAAAATTATGGCATTTGCAGGTAAATGGATGGAGTTGGAGAATATCATGCTAAGTGAAGTAAGCCAATCTCAGAAAATCAAATGCCGAATGTACTCGTTGATAAGTGGATGCTGATCCATAATGTGGGGGAGGACATGGGAACAATGGTGGATCTCTGTTCACAGGGGTGTAAGGGGGAGGGGACATGGGGACAGCAAGGGTGGTGGAATATGATGGACATCATAGCCCTAACTTTATGTATGACTGCATATATGTTGTGTTTCTATACAACTTAAAACTAAAGAATTGATATGTTATCCTCTATCTATGTACAATGAATCATTTACACTGTTAACATGTAAGCCTAAATAAAAAAATTGAAAAAATAAAAAAATAAAATCTGGCAGCCAGGCGCAGTGGCTCAAGCCTGTAATCCCAGACTTAGGGAGGCTGAAACAGGAGAATTGTGAGTTCAAAGCCAACCTCAGCAAATGCAAGGTGCTAAGCAACTCAGTGAGACCCCGTGTCTACATACAACACAAAATAGGGCTGGGAGTGTGGCTTAGTGGTTAAGTGCCCCTGAGTTCAATGCCCAATACCAAAAAATAAAAAACATAATAAAGAATACTGTGAATAATGTAAAAATAATTTTTCTTCTTAAATGACTCTCATCGAAGACAGGTACATTCACACATGAGCAAATACACATAACAATCTCATACACATAAAACATCCAACATTTCCATTAGCAAATATACCATGGCACCCAATGAAAATACATTTCCAGGCCTATGAAGAGAAATTAAACAACTGTACTGGAGAAGTAATGTCAGCAATGAAGAGAAGCAGAAAGCTCCACATGCTGCCTCCCACTATGTTTTATTTTTATTCATTTGAAAACAAGGTCTCTCTATATTGCCAAGTTTGGCCTCAGTCCTGCTTCAGCCTCCTAAATTACTGGAATTACACACATATGCCACTCCACATGGCTAGAAACATGGATTAAATTACAACACATGAATCAACTGTTCTAGTCAGAAATACAGAAACAACCAAAGAGTTGGAACTCTTAATTAAAGCATAGGAGGAAAAAATAAAGAAACTGAAAGAAGGTCTCACAGTCTTAGCAAACACCATTATGTGCACCGCAGAAGAGGAAGGAGAATGGATGGTCTCCAAGTCTTGAAATTCATGTGGACAAAATTTCCCTAATTGTGAAGAGCTATAGGAACATAGAAGTTCTAAAAACATAGAATATACAACTGGAACAAATTGGAGACTCATACCAAAACATATTATGATGAATCCAGAGTTAAGAGAAAAAAACAATCTCATCAACAGCAAAGTAAGAGTAAGAGTGGCTGTCCCAACAGGAATGAGCTTGGAGAAGTATCTGGAGGTTTCTCAGCAGAAACCTCTTGGGCAACAGGTTCTGGGATGACGTATTCACAGTCTGTGAGGAAAAAACCTGCCAAATAATAATGTAATGTCCAACAGTACTGTCTTTCACAAAACAAAAAATCAATGGTAACTGAAGGTCAAGGAGTACACCAGCCTTATAAGAATGAATAATAGACCTTCATTTTTATAAACAGTGATAAAGGGAAAAAAACCAAAAATATGTAAAAGCCCTCAGTCATAATAAACAGAACTTGATATGTTTTAACATAAGGATATAGATAACTTTCAAGTCAGAAACAGAATCATTTCAAAAGCTTGAAATATATAAATCCCCATGAAAGTACATATAGTATAAAACTGTGTAAGCCAGATGTGGTGGTGAATGCCTGTAATTCCAGTGGCTCTGGAGGCTGAGGCAGGAGGATCACCAGTTCAAAGCCAGCCTCAGCAAAAGTGAAGTGCTACACAACTCAGTGAGACCCTGTCTCTAAATAAAATGCAAAATAGGGCTGGGAATGTGGCTTAGAAGTTGAGTGCCACTGAATTAAAAACTCCCAAAGTTTAAACTTCTGTGGCAAGAGTGTCACAAACTTGAGCCAATTTTGACAACTGAGCTAGATCCTGTCCAAAAATTTAGAAGAAAGAAACATGGAGGATGTATCTCAGTGGTATAGTCTCCCTAGGTACAATTTCCAGTACCACAAAAACAAATAAGAAAACAAAAAACAAATAACAACATAAGCAAAAGAAAGAAAAATGCTAGAATGGAGATAACTGAAAAAATCTACAAATAAAAGTTGATTTAAAAAAAATCAATAAAAATGATGTGTGCTCCCAGGTCCACACCCAATGGCGCCTCCTCACATATGCCCGCCACTGGGTCACACTGGAATGTAATACAAGAGAAGTGCTGAGTGAGGTCTTGGGGAATGCAAGTAAAACAGTCAGGCATGAGACTGTTGACAATGACCTCAAACTTGTTATTCAGCCTGTCTCCTTAGCCCTTGAGGTTACAGGCACATTATCACCACACTCAGCCATATGTACACCTACTTTAAATGAAAACATGTAGAATTGGTCAGAAAATAAAAATAACAGAAGTGAGCCAAGTGTGGTGGCACACAACTGTAATCCCAGCAGCTTGGAAGCCTAAGGCAGGAGGATCATGAGTTCAAAGCCAGCCTCAGCAAAAGCAAGATGCTAAGCAACTCCGTGAGTCCCTGACTCTAAGTACAATACAAAAGGGGCAGAAGATGTGGCTCAGTGGTCAAGTGCCCTGAGTTCAATACCCAGTATCCCACCAAAATAAAATAAAATAATAAAAGCATATAAAAGGCTCAATTGCATACACCATGTATGTAGATTAAAAACTTATTATTAGAAACATACCATTTCCTCAAAAATGAATCTACTGTACCATCAAAATATCAACATGCTCTTTTGTTATGGTCATTTTCTTTTCTTTTTTCCTTTTGATACCAGGAATTGAACCCAAGGGTGATGCCACTGAGTCACATTCCCAGTTCTTTTTATTTTTTATCTTAAGACAGAGTCTCACTGATTTGTTGAGGCTGGCTTTGAACTTGCAATCATTCTGCCTCATCCTCTGGAGGCACTAGGATTACAGGCATTGAGCACCAGGCATGGCTCACATGATTTGTTAAGGAAGGAGGGACTAAAGCAAAAAGGTTTTCTAATATTCATCTTGGAGGTAAAGAATATGTGAAATAGACCCAAGGCTTCTGATTTGTAGGAGCAAATAAAGTAACTATTATTACCTGATACTAACAGGTAGTATAAAATTGTAACATTGCAAAAATAAATATCAAAAAGTCATAATACAAAACCTATGGATTAACCATTATGAAAATAAACATTAGATATGAAAGTATAATACAATACAATCTAAAAAGATGTTGAGGCCAGCATATATTTCACTGAGTGTGTGTCCACAATGTGGTAAGTCCAGAGTTCAAAATCCAGAACCACAATTAAAGGCCCATGTTAAGGGAGGGAAGGATGATACTGGAAATACAGCAGAATGACCCTCTTAATCTGCAATGTACCTACAGACACACTTAATAAACATCTACTCAGGTTTCAGGTCCCACTTTAACAAAGCCATAAATGCATTGAAAAACTTCAGACACCTCAGAAAATATTTACCCTCAAATGAGTAGGAAAATCTGGGATACACTTGAAACACAATCTTGCCTTTGCAAGGTGCCATATAATTGAAACCAAATCCCCAAGAGACAGTGTCATCCTGAATAAAAGGAAATTGGAACCAAACATACCCTAGCTC
>JAQQSJ010000020.1:4675172-4693657 GCA_028644305.1 Xerus rutilus
ACATTTATCAGAGGCCTGGTGTTGAAAAAGCATGTGCTTTGGGGATACAGAGATACATCAACATGTTCTCCATCCTAGAGGAACTCAATCCAGGGAGCCACACCTGTCAACACAGTAATCATAAAACAAGCTGAGAAGTCTGAGAAAACATGCACAGGTGACCTTCGGAGTCAGAAAAGAAGCATACTTCTGCTATAAATTCATTTCTTTCTTTTTTTTCCCCTTTGGAGTAAATAAATACTTTAAAATGTGATTATTGGGCTGGGTGGGGGGCATGTAGCTCAGTGGTAGGGAGCTTGCCTTGCATGTGAAAGACCTTGGGTTCAGTCACCACCAACACACACACATATGCACACAAATTTAAGAAAAGAAGATTCCTATTATTGACCCATTTTAAGTTTTCTAACACTTGCTACAGCTTGCCATGTCTCATTCTGGGCTCTTTTCTAGAAATGACCTCAATCCACATACTTCATGGGGAAGGGTCTTGAGAGAGACCTGGAGAAAATGGAGAAGTGGGAACAAGGGGAGATCCCTTGCCATTTCCTGCATGTGTCCTCCCCTGAACCACTCTTCTTTTCATTTAGGTCATAACCGTCTACAAGGCTGATCCCACCTTGCTCAGCATGTCCTATTCCAGGCTGTGATTTGAATTACATCCACATGAAATTTAGAAAAGAACCTCCTTCCCTTAGAGGAAATCCACTTAACATGTTGTGAAGCAGAATGCTAATCTTGTTGCATCTGAGATTATCTTAAGAAAGAATTGCTATAGCTTCAAGAAAATGGTTTTCCTCATAGAGAAGTTCAAGTTATTTGAACCAAACAAGAATATACAGCAGTCATCTGAGATCTAGTCTCACTTTTTTTAAATGAATTTTTAAAATAAAATTGGGATAATCAATTGTAAGAAAAAGTTTAAAGACATGAGTATCAAAAGAGGAAGGCATTTTTTTCATAACTGTTCCCAGGATTATGATTTCACTGAGCTGTGGGGACAGAAGGCCGGGAAGAGGCCTGTCAAGGAGGGAAGAGGCCAGGTGGGAAATCCTCAGGATTTCTAACTTTACAGATACATTTTCTGTCTGGAAAGGAAGTAGGGCTTCACCAGCACCTCAACTTTATTTTTAATATTTAGGTTAAGGTTTGAAATGCATCTATGGAACTCTCAATTAGGGAAGGGTTAATTAATTGAGGACAAAATACTAATTCTTTTATGAATTGTAGGAATTAGTTTCTACTACTTGGATAGGAGGGGAAAGTTGACACATGGAGCCTATTTTGCATGTAAATAAGAAAATCATCAATTTCATATGCATATTTTATAGGGCTTCTAAATAGGCTCTTCGGTTGGTAATGGGTCACTCATGTTATCATTGGGCTTACAGCACCCTGGAGCTGTTTTCAGCCAAGATTTCAACCAGCACAGCCTAAAAGTAGACTCCAACATTATCTAAATGGAATATCAAATTAAAAACAAATAGACAAGCCAGCCTTGATCTCACTTGATGTCATGCCATGTGTGATACATTAGACTCCAAATAATCCAGCAGGATATCAGCCAGTCTGCATGCTGGTCTCCACATGAGATCTGGGACAGACTGAAAGATAATTTTAAAAATGTCCTTTCCTATACAACTAAAAAAGGATTTAAATAATGTCCCTGTCCACTTACTCTATAAAATGTATGCTGAAGCCAGGTGCAGTGGTGCACCCCTGTAATCCCCGTATGTTGGGAGGCTGAGACAGGAGAATTACAAGCTCACATCCAGCCTAAGCAATGGCAGCGAGGCACTAAGCAACTCAGTGAGACCTTGTCTCTATGTAAAACACAAAATAGGGCTGGGGATGTGGCTCAGTGGTCAGTGCCCCTGAGTTCAATCCCTGATACTAGATAAAAAAAAGTATGCTGAGTCACTAAAGACTTCAGATGAGAAAATCAACATTTTTTGCTCAAGCTCAACATGGTCCTGACTAGCAATCAAAAAGTTTAAACACATGCACAAAGAAACCATACCCACAGTCTCTGAGGTTGAATCATTTGGTGCTTGGGCAGACGAGAGGCACATGCTATTGACAGTGTTATTAATGTACCCAGGCCCAGGGGTGTCGTAAGGCACAGCCATGGCCACCTGCGAGAATGAAGAGAAGCAGCCCTTACTGTTTCTCAAATGTAGGTTGAATAATGGGCAGAGACACTGCAATGGAATTCTATTCCTGGATCTATATCAACTCACATTGTGTAAGGTGTAACCCAAGCAGAGGGTCCAGGGCTGGATGGGGTAGAGATCATGTGATTCCTCCCCACCTGGAACACCCAGGAGGATGGTCCTTTATAGCATTTCTATGTTGATGTCCCGTGTGCCCTTGCCCAGATACAGATGCAGGAGAATCCCAACTATGCTATTAGTATTAGAAAAGGTGTATCTTCCATATTCCTGATGCAGCTGTTGCTCAATAATAGTAAACATGCAAGCAAAGTGACAAGTGTGAGTCTGTGCCCACCCAGGGGCAACCAGTAGGGCAAGTTTTGTGGAGAGAATTCAATGATCTGATTGCAAACATGGTGAACATCAGTGGGACAGGCAATTCATGAAGACAGAAGGTCACATGTGGTATTCTAAATTGCTATGCTCTATTTTGAAGTGACATACAGAAGAGTTATTTTAGGGATTCCTACAGAAATCTGCCAAGTCAAGTGGTTGAGCTGAGTTGGGTCTAAGATGTGAGCTTTGGAAAATCAGACTCCATCTTTGTGACAGTCATTGAACAAGAGAAGACCAGGAGAAGGACCATGTTTCATGGTGCACTTATAATGTGTGTGAGAAATGCCTCATCTCCATTCCCTGGCTCATCAGACTTGGACTCCTGAGGGAGAATGGCAGGATCATTGAGTTGGGGGAGGCTAGATATCATTTGGTGCAACCCACTCATTTTGTACACCAGGAGACTAAAGCTGGAGAGAAACTACTTACCCAAGGTCACAATCAGTGGCAGAGTTGAAACCTTAGCTCACATCTATTTAATATTATCTGTTGAATCATGAAGGAATGCAGCATTATGGCCCATATCAATCACACATATTCAGTCATGCTTTCATGATCACAGTGGCTTCAAAATAATAAATCACCCTTATTTGAATACCATCCCCTCAAAAATAATGGTATCTGAATATTTAAAGCAATTTGTGAACAATCTGAAAAAGGCATTCACATACAGGGAATGAGTCTGAGTGCAGACAAGATTTGTATCTCTGACTCTTAAAGTGCACCACTTGAATCTCCTTTCAGAAACCTGCATTGAAAACCTGCCCTCCAAGAGCTCACACCACAGTTGTGTGCTTTACACAGGAAACTCCAGCAAGGCTGGGACATGAGAGCTGTGACTATTCTAATATGACACTTCTAACGTGACTCTTCTCTTGCCTCTGCCTCCCAGAGGACCCAAACACACACAAGATCAGAATGAATAGCTCAGCTTTCTGGAGGCCATCCCATGCATGCCCAGAGTGTGTCTGGCCTCATGTGCTCTGACCTCACTGGCCACAACCATGAGCTGAGAAGATGATGGCTGTCATCCAGAGGTCCTGCATGACCTGGCTCATCTCACTTGTTTGACCTCTGCTCCATAACTTTTCTTTTGTGGACACAGAAACACACTCTTGTTTACTTTTGAAAAACCTTACAAAAACATCTGAAGTTGTTTTGTAAATACAAATTTTCTCAGCAGTAGGACCCATAGTTTAAATAGAATTCTCCCACAATTGATGTGTGAACCATGAATTTTGACTGAAGCCACTGGTGAAGTTTTAGGCACCAAATTCCATAGCATACTTGCTAGTTTAATATTAGACACTTGTGTGAAAAATTTGGATGTATTAACTGCTAATTTGTTTCCAATTTTCCTCATGATATATGTAACCAACTGTAACTTAGATTTTGATCTATTTTTTTAACTAAAATGAAAAACAAAACAAAACTGGAACTTACCTTCAATAATAGTATTAATTTACTGCCTATACTATGGTATCTTCTGTTGTTGCTCATAATGTGTCATTTTATATGCTAAATAAATTCATTTTCAGACAAATCTTTTTTCAAAAGTTTTATTTTTCTGAGTTATGAACAGGTCTACAGGAATTAGCAAGATATACCATATTATTTTAAAATCATCTACCTAGCATGGATCTTGGCTATATTAAGGTAAAATAAAGCACTTGCTCATGAAAAATAATCCATATATTAACCAAATTTAGCATTACAATATTGACTTTGACTCCCAATATTCATATGTAAGAGCACCATTTAGTTGAGTTTTACTATTTTCTTCAACTGTTTGAAAAATGATAAGTGATAAATCTTTTCAAGTCTGAGATCATTTTTTTATTAAACAAATATTTCTAGTGATACTCCATTTTTTGGGTGGGGCAGTCCAGTAATTCACAGGAGTTACATCAGCAAGTATGGAGATCACTGAGCACAAACCACCACTGGGGGCACCATTGTTCAGTGATAGTGCAATAGTCAAATCTAGTGGCACATGTAGATGATAGGCATGTCACATACTTTGTCCATTATATATGTTGCCATCCATGGGCTTCGATATATTTATTAAATGAACTTAACAAATGATCTTACTTAGGTGTGCAAGTTCTATAGAAACCTCTTTTTCTAGGGGGCAGTGATTTTTTACAGCAATAAAACATTTATAGACATATATATATATATTTATATACCTTTATTTTTGTATCACAAATGAGTGACCACCTAGACTGAGGCACAGATGTTTTGAGCATCTCTGAAGCTTTTCCAGTGCCCCCAATTTCAGTCACGTTCTCTTCTGTGGATAATTGGTACCCTAATTTCCAGTGTTTCAAGTTATTTTTGCCTGTTTTAATCTTTGTTAAATGAAATCATACTGTAAGTCTCTATTTGTCTGAATTCATTTGCTCAGTATCTTGTTTGAAGTTTCATTTATGTTACTGACAGACAAGGTTTTTACCCTGGTCTCGTATTCTATTCTATGGACATAGCACCACTTTACATATCCATTTGACTGCTTATGGACATTTGAGTTGTATCCAGCTTTTGCTTATGAGCAAAATGGCCATAACCTTTTTTGCACAGGTTTTTTTCTGCACATATTCCCACTTTTCTGGTGGTAGTCTAATTACTAGCTCTGCTGTAGGTTTCAGTGAGATTTTTTAAAATATTTTTTAGTTGTTCATGGACACAATAGCTTTATTTATGTATTTATATGTGGTGCTGAGGATCAAATCCAGTGTCTCACACTTGCGAGTCAAGTGCACTACCACTGAGCTACAGTCCCAGCCCTCAGTGAGATTTTTTTCTTCCTTGTGTGGAGAAGGTAATTTGGTGCTATGGTTGGAATCTCATTTGCATGTCTCACCCAGAGGCTCAGGTGCTGGCAGTGTGTTCCCTGCATGGCATTGTTGAGGTGGTGAAGACATTGAGAGATGAGTCTCAGAAGGGACTACAGTAGTTTTCTCAGGACCCAGGTCAGTTCCTATAAGAGAATGAGTTGTTATATGGAGAGGAAGCCTGGAACCTGGATCCCTGCTGCATCCTGTCTTGCTATGTGATTGCCCCCTCTCTCTAGCAGATGCTCTCACTAAGAAGGCCCTCTCCAGAGGCTGGTTGATGAGTCAATCTTTGACTTCCAGCCTCTAAAACTGATCTAAATAAACATCTTTGTTTTTTTAATGGTGCTAATGGGAATTAATTCCAGGGCATCATGCATGCTAGCCAAGAGCTCTTCCACTCAGCTACTTCTTCCTGCCTTTTTGACTTTTCATTTTGACCAAGGTCTTACTGAGTTGCTGCGACTGGCCTTAAATTTGGGATAGTCCTGCCTCAACTTTCCAAGTAACTGGGATTACAGGCATGCACCACTATACCCAGGAAACCTTTGAGAAAATATCTAGCCTCAGGTATTTTTTAATACAGAAAAATAACTAAGATGTTTGGGTACAGATGTACAGTTCTTTGGAAGGTATAACAACAATGAAGAAAGTAGTATTTGACAAGTAGGCTAGAAAGAACATAGGCATTATTTAAAGAATCTGGATACTTATGATTTTGGTATTTATCAATGTTAAATCCTTATAAATTACCATAAGTTAGAATAAGTGATAGTAATATAAACTACTGTAT
Organism: Xerus rutilus; assembly: GCA_028644305.1. Lineage (NCBI taxonomy): Eukaryota > Metazoa > Chordata > Mammalia > Rodentia > Sciuridae > Xerus > Xerus rutilus. The sequence goes on from JAQQSJ010000020.1 coordinate 4,681,346, forward strand.
TTCTCTATGCTTGGGAAAGTAACATTAATTAAAATTATTTCTGTGTATTCATGCAAATGGTTAAAAGTTGATTACAGAACTCAATTATTATAATACCACTACACACTGGAAAATATCAGTGTCTTATCTAATTTTTAGAAATAACTTAAGAAATCTGTTTGGAGCTTTGAAAATTATTTTGTGAGTTTAAAGTATGAAGAGTGAATGGAAGGGTATTGAGGTTGAGTCCCAAGAAACAAAGTCTGTGTCATGGACATCACCTGGAATGTCTGTGGCTCAAAGTGTCCCTGGAGTCAATGTTATTCAGTGGGTCTTACCTGTGGGTTTGGCATCTGATCTATAGAAGCATTGCTTAGAGGATTTGTTTGAAACTGACATTTGATTTTTACTGTTTTCTAAAAATAAAATAGCTTGTGTTTATTCAAGAAAATTTGGAAGGCATATAAATTACAAAGTATAAAAGCATGGAATAGGATTATCCTTTGCTGTTCAACATACCTGTGTCCCAAGACAAATAGACACACACTGGCAAAGCCCTTCCTTGATATCAGATGTCCCTGCATCACAAGACTACTAGACACACACTCTCAGGGGCCTTACTTGATGTCAGACATCCCTGCATCTCAAGACCACTAGACATACACTGTCAGGGCCTTCCTTGATGTCAGCCATCCTTGCGTCCCAAGGCCACTAGACACACACTGTAATGGGTCGTTCCTTAAAGTCAGACATCCCTGCGTAGCCAAGACCACGAGACACACACTGGCAGGGAACCTTCCTTGAAGTCAGACATTCCTGCATTTCAAGACAAATATACATACGCTGTCAGGGGCCTTTCTTGATGCCAGACATCCCTGTGTCCCAAGACGACTAGACACATACTGTTATGGCCTTCCTTGATGTCAGACATCCCTGAATCCGAATACCTTTAGACACACACTGTCAGGGGACTTTCCTTGATGTCAGATATCACTGTGTCACAAGACCACTAGACACACACTGCCAGGGGCCTTCCTTGATGTCAGATATCCCTGTGTCCAAAGACCACTAGACACACAGGGAGCTTCCTTGATGACAGACATTCCTGTCTCTCAAGACTCCTAGACACTCACTGACAAGGACCTTCCTGGATGTCAGACATCCATGCATTACAAGACCACTAGACACACCTTGTCAGGGGCCTTCCTTGATGTCAGACATCCCTGAATCCGAATACCTTTAGACACACACTGTCAGGGGACTTTCCTTGATGTCAGATATCACTGTGTCACAAGACCACTATACACACACTGTCAGTGGCCTTCCTTGATTTCAGACATTTCTGTGTCCCAAGACCACTAGATACACACTGTCAGGGGCCTTCCTTGATGTTTTATATCCCTGAGTCACAAGATCACTAGTCACACCTTGATATGGCCTTCCTTGATGTCAGACATCTTTATGTCCAAAGACCACTAGACATACACTGGCAGGGGCCTTCCTAGATTTCAGACATCCCTGTGTCCCAAAACCACTAGGCACAAACTCTCAGTGAGTCTTCCTTGATGTCGGATATGCCTGCATCCTAAGACCACTAGAAACACAGTGTCAGGGGCCTTCCTTGATTTCAGACATTCTAGCATCCCAAGACCACTAGTGCAAAAAGTCAGAGGCCCTCCTTGATGTCAGACATCACTGTGTCTCAAGATCACAAGACACACACTGTCAGGGACCTTCTTTGATATCAGATATCACTGTATACCAAGAGCAGTAGATACACAATGTCAGGAACCATTCCTTGAAGTCCGAATTCCCTGACTACTACTCTGACTAGTCATTCCTTGATGTCCGAATTCCCAAGACCACTAGACTAACACTGTCTGAGAACCTTTCTTAATATCAGGCATCCCTGTGTCCCAAGACCACTAGACACACACTGTCAGGGGTCTCCCTTGATGTCAGAAATCCCTGTGTCCCAAGATTACTAGACACACACTGTCAGGGTTCTTACTTGAGGTCAGAAATCCCTTTGTCCCAACACCACTACACTCACACTCTCAGGAACCTAACTTGATGTCACACAACCCTGTGACCCTAGACCACTAGACACACACTGTCAAGGGCCTTCCTTCATAACAGACATTCCTGCATCCCAAGACCACTAGACACACACTGTCAGGGGCATTGCTTCATGTCAGACATCCCTGTGTCCCAATACCACTAGATGGACACTGTCAGTGACCTTCCCTAATGTCAGATATCCCTGTGTCACAAGACCACTAGACACACATGGTCAGGGGGGCTTTTTGATGTCAAACATATCTGCAACCGGGGCCTTTTTGATGTCAAACATATCTGCAACCCAAGACCACTAGACACACACTGTCTGCAGCCTTCCTTCATGTCAGATATCACTGTGTCCTAAGACCACTTGACACACAATCTCAGGGGTCTTCCATGATGTCAGACATCCCTCTGTCCCTACACCGCTACACACAACTGTAAGGGGTTTTCCTTAATGTCAGACATCCCTGTGTCACAAGACCATAGGACACACACTGGCAGAAAGACTTTCTTAATGTTGACATCCCTTTTTCCAAAGAGCACCAGACACAAATATTCAGGGGCCTTCCTTGATATCAGAAATCCCTGAATCCCAAGACCACTAGCCACCAAATGTCAAGGGCCTTCCTTGGTGTCAGGCATCCTTGAGTTTCACCACCACAAGACACACACTGTCAGGGGAATTTTCTTGATGTCAGACATCCCTGAATCTCAATACCACTAGACACAAACTGTCAAGGGCCTTCATTGATGTCAGACATACCTGCGTTCCAAGACCACCAGACACACACTGTTATTGCCTTTTTTCTTGTCAGAAATCAATGCGTCCCACGATCAATAGACACACACTGACTGGGAGCCCTCTTTGATGTCAGACATCTCTGTGGCCCAAGACCACTAAACACACATGGGCAGGGGCCTTACTTGGTGTCAGACATTCCTGTGTCCAAAAACCACTAGAAACACACTGTCAGGGATCTTCCTTGATTTAGACATCCCTGTGTCCTTAGAACACTAGACACACAATGTTTTGGCCTTCTGTGATGTCAGATTCTTTATGTCCCAAGACCACTAGACACACACTGTCAGAGGCCTTCCTTGATATCAGTCATCCTTGTGTCTGAAGACCACTACACACACACTGACAGGGGCCTTCCATGATGTCACACAACCCTGTGTCCCAAGATCACTAGACAAACAGTGTCAGGGGGCCTTTTTTGATATTAGACATCCCTGCATCTCAAGACCACTAAACACACAAATATCAGGGGCCTTCATTAATGTCAGACATCCCTGAGTCCCAAGACCACTAGACACACACTGTCAGGGGCCTTCCTTGTTGTCAGACATCACTATGTCTCAATACCACTAGATACACACTGTGAGGGGAACTTTTTTGATGTCAGACATCACTGTGTCCCAAGGCCACTAGAAACACACTGCCAGGGGCCTTTCTTAATGTTAGATATCCCTGTGTCCCTAGACCACTAGACACACACTGTCATGGACCTTCCTTGATTTCAGACATCCCTGTGTCCCAAGACCACTAGACACACACTATCAGGGGACTTTCCTTGATATCAGAAATTCCTGCATCCCAAGACCAATGGATACACACTGGCAAGGGCCTTCCTTGAAATCCTACATTCCTGCATCCCAATACCATCAGACACATACTGGTAGGGGCCTTCATTGATGTCAGACATCCCTGTGTACCAAGACCACAAGAAACACATCTTCAGGGGTCTTTCTTGTTTCAGACATGCTGATGTCTATGGAGCAATAGATACATACTGTTATGGCCTTTTGTGATTTCAGATTCCCTATATACCAGGACAACTAGACACACAGAGTCAGAGGCCATCGCTGATGTTAGGCATCCCTGTGTTTCAAGGCCACTAGACACACACTTTCAGGAGCCTTTTATTGATGTCAGACAACCCTGTGTCCCATGAGCACTAGATATACACTGTCAGGGGGTCTTGCTTGATATCAGACATCCTTGTGTTTCAAGATCACTACACACACACTGTCAAAGGCCTTCCTTAATGTCAGGCAACCCTGTGTCCCAAGACCACTATACACACACTATCAGGGGGCCTTCCTTGATATCAGACATCTTTATGTTTCAAGATCACTAGACACATGCCACAGCCCGTGTTCTAGACAGCAACACTGCTTGACAAGGTCCAGTGGGCTCATATGGATATTAGACTAAAGCATTTACACCTTATTTTGTTTTTGCTTAGAATGATTTTTGTCAGGATAATAGATATAATTATACTAATGAATGTTTTCTTGCTAACTCTGAATAAAAAACACTCTTGACTAATTCTATGCAGAAGTTACCTCAGTCTGGAGTTAATGATTGTATCACTCAGGAGCACAAAAATCTCAGTCTCCTATTATACCTTCCAGCCTTTTCCCAGCAAAGATAGAAAATTCCAAAAGCACATCTAGAAAAACACATTTTCAGGAGCCCCCATGATGTGTATGACTTCATGAAAACATCTGCTTCTCCTAGGGAAAATATATTCCTGAGCCCATTCAACAGGAAGTGTAGGCAGCCAATGTGGCAATTGGAGCAGCAGCAATTGTGGGCAACAAATCTTCCTACTGTACTCAAGCCGAAAGCTATAGCTTTGGTACAGCCAAAACCTGAAAAAAAGTCCTGTCCCAGGTGAGTTCCTCCTTCCAAACATTCAGGATCATATATAATCTTTGAGATGGGAAAGGGAGTTACATTGCAGGTACCCAGATGAATAGTTGCTACTCCAGAACCACCTCCTACAGTCACACAGCCTCCTTTACCTTGGACAGAAGCCTTTATTTATGGGGAAAGATGGGTTTCATGTATAAAACTTTATCACTCTGGGCAAGAATCAGGAGACCTAGATGTTTACCAAAGGAAGTAGAGTTAAAACTATGCAAGCAATGGTTTGAGCAGAACTTAAGTAATGCTAATTTGGGAAGATTTTATACTAGAAATAATATATGTAGATGATAGTGTAGAAGATGTGATTTTAGCCACGTAGACTAGCTATATAGAAACTTACTTATTCATTTATAGAAGAAGTAGAAACTTAAGAGTCTGGCGAAAACCACAAACCACAGTCTCACACCTAGTAGATTATTATTAGTTTTGCCTAGTTATTACATATTAGCACATATTAGCCTCAATGATTATTCTTAGAAAATTAAGGTAATTGGGCTTAAGGGGATAGATGAGACTTTAACAATTTTAAGGTAGACATTAAGATAGGTTAAGAAAAAAATATAAATGTAGAAAACCTCTAGATGAAAGTAATAGATTAACATTTTGATAGATCTATTTTTTAGCTTATTAAGTGTGTTTTTCTGTTTTAAGCTGGCCAAAATCTGTCACATGTAATTGTTAAATATAGAACATATGTTTTATGTATTTCCTTATTGTGGAATCTTATGGAATAATATCTTGCTACATTTGTATAATTGATAATGTATTCATTTATGATGATCTAATGATTTTAATGAAAATAGTCTATGAGAAAAACAGTTTATTGAACATTTTATGGATATAAATAAAGCCCTGACACTGAGAAAATTCAGATGCAGGTTGCACCACTTCTGGTCTGTGTCTCATTCCCCATGAACCCCTCGCTGACACCACTCATCCCAACTCAGGACCTGACACCCTGCAGAGGCTGGGCCCCCACGGACACACACTGTCAAAGGCCTTCCTTGATGTCAGATATCCCTGCATCCCAAGACCTTTAGACATACACTTTATGGCATTTCTTGATGTCAGATTCCCTATGTCCCAAGACCACTAGACACACACTGTCAGGGGCCTTCCTTGATGTCAGACATCCCTCTGTCCCAAGACCTCTAGACACATACTTTATACATTCCTTGATGTCGGGTTCCCTATGTCCCAAGAACAACAAACACTGTCAGGGGGCCTTCCTTGATGGCACACATTCCTGTGTCCCAAGACCACTAGACACACTCTGTCATTGGTCTTTCTTTGATGACAGACATCCCTGCATCCCAGGACCACTAGACACACTGGCAAAGGACCTTTCATAATATCAAAAATCTCGGCATACCAAGACCACTAGACACACACTGCCAGGGGCCTTTTTTGATGTCAGACATCCCTGAGTCTCAAGACCACTAAACACAAACTCTCAGAGGCCTTTCCTGATGTCAGACATCCCTGTGCCACAAGACAACTAGACACACACTATCAGGGACTTTTCTTGATGTCAGAAATCCCTGTGTCCCCAAACCAGTAGACACACACTGTCAGGGAATTTCTTTGATGTCAGACATTCCTGTATCTCAAGACCAATAGAAACACACTGTCAGGAGGGCTTCTTTGATGTCAGACTTACCTGCATCTCAAGACCACTCGACACACACTGGCAGGAAGACTTCCTTGGTGCCATCTCTGCATTCCAAAACCACTAGACACACACACTCAAGGGCTTACCTTGATGTCAGACATCACTGTTTCTCAAGATCATTAGACATACACCGTCAGGGGCCTTCCTTGAATTCAGACATCCCTGCGTCCCAAGACCACTAGAAACACACTGTCAGGGGCCTTTGTTGATATCAAACTTCCCTGTGTACCAAGACCACTAGAAACACTATTTCAGAGGCCATCCTTGATGTCAGACATCCCTTTGTCCCAAGACCACTAGACACATAATGGCAGGGGCCTTCCTTGATGCCAGATAGCCCTGTGTCCAAGAGCACTAGACACACACTTGCTGGGGCCTTCCTTGATGTCAGACATCCCTGAATCCCAAGACCACTAGACAAACACTGTTAGGGGACTTCCTTGTTATCAGACATCTCTGTGTCCCAACCAGTAGACATACACTGTCATGGCTTTTCTTGTTGTCAGACATTCCTGTTTTCCAAGACCACTAAAAACACACTGGCAGAAGACTCTCCTTGATGTCAGACATTGCTGTGTCTTAAGAGCACTAGACACACCTCTTAGGGGGCCTTCCTTGATGTCCCAAGACCACTAGACACACACTGTCAGGTGCCTTCCTTGATGTCAGACATCCCTGCTTTTGAAGACCACTAGAATCACACTGGCAAAAGCCCTTCCTTGATGTCATACATCCCTGCATATCAAGACCACTAGACACACAATGGCAGAGGCCTTCCATAATGTCAGATCCCTGCATGAAGTCTACAATACACACACTGTCAGGGGCCATCCTTCATGTAAGACATCCTTTTGTCCCAAGACCACTAGACGCATAATGGCAGGGGGCTTCCTTGATGTCAGATGTTCCTGTATCCCAAGAGTACTACACACACACTTTCAGGGTTCTTCCTTGATGTCAGATATCGCTGTATCCCAAGATCACTAGAAACACACTGTCAGTGGCCTTCCTGAATGTCAGACATCCCTGTGTCCCAATACCACTAGACATACACTGTCAGGGGCCTTACTTAATGTTAGACATCCCTGTGTTCCAAGACCACTAGAAATACACTGGAAGGGGATTTTTCTTGATGTCAGACATCCCTGTGTCCCAAGACCACTAGACATACACTGTAAGGGGTCTTTCCTTTATGTTAGATATCCCTGAATCTTAAGACAACTAGACACTCACTCTAGGAAGCTTCTTGATATCAGACATACCTGTGTTCTAATACCACTAGACATACACTGGCAGGAGCCTTCCTTGATGTCAGACATCCCTGCATCCCAAGACCACTAGAAACACACTGTCATGGACCTTCCTTGATTCAGATATCCCTGTCACTAGACAACTAGACACACTGTTAATGGCCTCCTGTGATGTCACATTTACTATGTTCCAAGACCACTAGACACACACCGTCAGGGGCCTTCCTTGATGTCAGACATCCCTGTGTCCCAAGAACACTAGACACACATTGTCAGGAATTTTCCTTTGTGTGAGAAAACCCTGTGTCCCAAGACCATTAAACCACATTTTCAGGGGCCGTCTTTGATGTCAGACATCCCTTTGTCCCGGACCACTAGACACACACTGTTATGGCCACTTTGATGTCAGACATCCCTGCATCCTAAGACCACTAGACACACACTGTCAGTGGCCTTCCTTGATGTCAGACATCTCTTCATCCTAAGACAACTAGACACAAACTGTCAGGGGCCTTTCTTAATGTCAGACATCCCTGTGTCCCCAGACCACTAGACACACACTGTCAAAGGTTTTCCTTGGTATCAGACATCCTGGTGTCTCAAGACCACTAGACACACACAATGAGGAGGTCTTTCATGATGTCAGACATTTCTGTGTCCCAAGATCATCAGATACCCTGTTCCCAAGATCACTAGGCACACAATGGCATGGCACCTATTTTGATGTCAGATATCCCAGCCTCTGAAGACCACAAGCATACACTGTCAGGAGGCCTTCATTGTTGTCAGACATCCCTGTGTCTCAAGACCACTAGACACATACTGTCTGAGTCCTCCCTTGATGTCAGACATCCCTGTGTCCCAAGACTACTAGACACATACTGTCAGGGGACTTCCTTAATATGTGACATCCCTGTCTTCCAAGATAACTAGGCACACACTGGCAGTGGCCTTATTTGATGTCAGACATCCATGCATCTGAAGATGACAAGACATACACTGTCAGGAGGCCTTCCTTGTTGTCAGACATCCCTGCATCCCAAGACCACTAGACACACACTGACAGCAATCCCTGCATCCCAAGACCACTACACACAAATTTTCAGGGGCCTTCCTTGATGTCAGACATGCCTGCATCCAAGACTACTAGAGGCACACTGTCAGGGGCCTTCCTTGATGTCACGCATCCTTGCATCCCAAGACGACTAGACACACTATCAGTGACCTTCCTTGATATTAGACATCCCTGCATGTCAAGACCACTAGACACACATTGTCAGGGTTCTTTCTTGATGCCAGATATCTCTGTGTCCCAAGACCACTAAACAAACACTGTCAGGGGTTTTGCTTGATGTCAGACATCCCTGTGTCTTAAGACCACTAAACCACAATGCCAGGAGCCTTCCTTATTATCAGACATCCCTTTGTCCCAAGACAACTGGACACACAATCTCATGGGCATTCCTTGATGTCAGATATCCCTGTGTCTCAAGATCCCTAGACACATACTCTCATGAGGCCTTCTATGTCAGACATCCATTCAGGCCAAGACCATGAGACACATATTTTCAGGGGCCTTCCTTGATGTCAGACATCCCTGTGTTTCCAGACCACTAGACACACAGTGTGAGGGCCCTTACTTGATGTCAGACATCCCTGAGTCCCAAGACTACTAGACACACTGGCAGGGGGCCTTCCTTAATATCAAAATCCCTGTGTCCAAATACAATCAGATGCAAACTGTCAGGGGCCTTCCTTGATGTCAGACTTTTCTGTGTCCCAAGACTACCAGACACACACTGTAATGGCCTTCCTTCTTGTCAGACATCCTTGTGTCCAAATACCACTAAACACACACTGACAGGGAGCCTTTCTTGATGTCAGACATCCCTGCATCCCAAGACCACTAGGCACACACTGTCAGTGGCCTTCCTTGATTTCAGACATTTCTGCATCCAAAGACCACTAGACACACACTGTAAGGGGCCTATGTTGATATCAGACATACCTGCATTACAAGAATCCTAGAAACACAGTGTCAGGAACATTCCTTGATGTGAGACAACCTTGCATCCCAAGACCACTAGACACACACTCTAAGGGGCATATGTTGATGTCAGACATGCCTGTGTTAAAAGAATCCTAGAAACACAGTATTAACGGCCTTCCCAGATATGAGACAACATTGCGTCCCAAGACCACTATACACCCACTGTCAGGTGGCCTTCCTTGATGTCAGACATCCCTGTATTCCAAGACCACTAGACACACATTGTCATGGGCCTTCCCTGATGTCAAACATCTCTTTGGCCCAATACCACTAGACACACATATTAAGGGGCCTTCCTTGATATCAGATATCCCTGTGTCCCAAGACCACTTGACACACACTGTCAGTAGCCTTCCTTGATTTCAGACATCCCTGTGTCCCAAACCAATAGATACACACTGTCATGGCCTTCTTTGATGTCATACATTCCTGCATCCAAAGACCACTAGACACACACTGGCAGAAAACTTTCCTTGATGTCAGACATCCCTGTGTCTCAAGACACTAGACCCACACTCTTAGGGGGACTTTTTTGATGTTAGATATCCCTGTGTCCCAAGACCACTAGACACACACTGGCATGGGACTTCCTTGATTTCAGACATCTCTGTCACAAGACCACTAGTCACACACTGTCAGGGTACTTTCCTTCATGTCAGACATCCCTGTGTCCCAAGACCTACATACATACACTGTTAGAAACCTTCCTTAATGTCAGACATCCCTGCTTTTGTAGACCACCAGACTCACACTGGCAAAAGCCCTTCCTTGATGTCAGTCATCCCTGCTCTCAATAACACTAGAAACACAATGTCAGGGGCCTTCCATCATGTCAGATACCCCTGTGTCACAAGACCACTAGAAATAAACTGTCAGGGGGCTTTCCTTGATGTCTGACATCCCTGTGTCCATAGATAACTAGACACACAGTGTCAGGGGGCCTTCCATGCTGTCAGACACCCTTTTTCCTAAGATCTCTAGATATACACTGGCAGGTGCCTTCCTTGATGTTAGACATCCCAGTGTTCCAAGATCACTAGACACACACTGTCAAGGGACTTTCTTTGATGTGAGACATACCTGTGTCCCAAGACCAGTAGACACACACTGGCAGGGTCCTTCATTGATGTTAGACATCCCTGTGTCCCAAGACCTGTAGACACACTCTGGCAGAGTCCTTCATTGATGTTAGACATGCCTGTGTCCCAAGACCACTAGAAATACACTCTCAGGGGCCTTCCTTGATTCAGACGTCTTGTGTCCAAAGACCAGTTGTGACACAATGTTATAGCCTTCCGTGATATCAGATTCCCTATGTCCCAAGACCACTAGACACACACTGTCATGGGCCTTCATTTATGTCAGACATCCTCATATTTCCAGACTACTAGAAACACACTGTAAAGGTTTTTCTTTTTCTTTTTCTTTTTTTTTTTTTTTTGATGTCAGACATTGCTGTGTCCCAAGACCACTAGACACACACTGTCACGGGGCCTTCCTTGATGTCAGACATCCCTGGGCCCAAGATATTTAGAAACACACAGGCAAGGGCCTTTTTTATTGTTAGGATATAGTGTCTCAAGACCACTAAACATGAACACTCAGGGGGCCTTCCTTGATGTCAGAAATCACTTTGTCCAAAGATAACTAGACATACACTGTCATAGAGACTTATCTGATGTCAGACATCACTTTGTCTCAAGACCTCTAGACACACACTGTCAGGGGGCCTTCCTTGATGTCAGACATCCCTGTGTCCTAAGACCTGTAGACACAGTCTGGCAGGGTACTTCCTTGATGTAAGACATGCCTGCATCCCAACACCACTAGAAATACACTCTCAAGGGCCTTCCTTGATTCAGACATCCTGTATCCAAAGATCAGTTGTGACACAATGTTATGGCCTTCCATGATGTTAGATTCCCTATGTCCCAAGACCACTACACACATTGTTAGGGGCCTTTCTTGATGTCAGACACCCCTGTGTCCCAAGACCACTAGACACACATTGTCATGGGCCTTCATTAATGTCAGACATCCTTGTGTCCCCAGACCACTAGACACACACTGTAAGGGTTTTTTTAATTATTAGTTTATTTAATTGCATTTCAAGTCATAGCACATATATAGAGCTCAGTTTTTCCATTTCTCTGGTTGCAAACCAGATAAATTTACACCAATTGTGTTTTCATACATGCACCAAGGGTAGTGATGACGATCTCAATCAACCATATTTCCTGCCCTCCACCTCCCCCATGTCACGTCCAGTGTTTCTCTATTTCTCTTATGTTTCCCATTCCCACCTCCCTTAGTCATCAGCATCCACTAATCAGAGAGAACATTCGGCATTTGGTTTTTTGGGATTGGCTTACTTCACTTAGCATAATGCTTTCCAATTCCATCCATTTGCCTGCAAATGCCATAATTTTATTCTATTTTATTGCTGAATAATATTCCATTGTGTATATGTGCCAAAGTTTCTTTATACATTCATCTATTGAAGGACATCTGGGTTGCTTCCACAGTTTTGCAATTGTGAATTGTGCTGCTATAAACATTGAAGTGGCTGCTTTACTGTAGT
>JAQQSJ010000020.1:4694157-4726913 GCA_028644305.1 Xerus rutilus
CTACCTAAGACCACACAGAGGACAGGGGCAGAGAATGGGCACTTAGGTCCACTTGCTTTAATTCATATGCTGCATTCACAGCATAATATGGCTTGTATGTGCAAAAACATATAAGGGCAAGCTTCTACATGTCGTACTCAAATGCCTCATGACAGATGACAGAGACCTTACCAGGAAGCAGTATCTCAGATCCTTGGAACCTTCTGGGTACTGATGTCAGCCCTCCTTCCCTGTTATTTCTGGCCTGAAAACAATTGTTAATCCCATTACCCATAGTCCCCTCTGTCCATAGTCCACATCTTCTTAGTTTTCTTACCTCTTCCAAGGCCTCTGAAAATTAAAAATTAAAATTAAATACTAAATGTGCTTCAATTAGTCATTCAAATTGATCACACCAATCTTAATGAGTACACCTTTCTTGAGCCTTCCAAATGCTTTTTGCCTTGATATATTTTGTCTGAGACCACCAATAACATACGTTTTTTCCAGGCACATTGGTGCACTTCTGTAATCCCAGTGGCTCAGCAGACTGAGGCAGGAGGATTGCAAGTAGGTAGCTGACCTCAGTAACTTAGCAAGACTCTATCTCTAAATAAAAGAATATTTTAAAAGGGTTTGGGGATGTCACTCAGCGCTTATGTGCCCCAAGGTTCAATCCCCACTATAAAAAATTCTATGCATGTTTGGTTCAGTTGTCAGCATCACTGGCAGTATTTATCTTGCAGTAAATAACTTGACTGCATTCATGGTGGCTTACATTAAATTCATAAATCAGTTGCTACATTTTCCCTCCAAAAACCATTTATTTATGATCCTCTCATATATCCCTAACATCCTATGTTGATGTCTGGATTTTTAACTTGAAATTGATATGTGATTTTTAAAAATTTGTTCTTATTAAGACTTAACAATAGTTTACACTAATGAATCTGTTAACTATCAATTTTTCCTACATTATTTTTTTCTGTATTGAGTTCCTTGTAAATTTTTATTCTGCAAGTTCTATCATATAACATATAATTCTTCTAATCCTATAATTAATATTCTACTTAATTTTGTGAAGATCTCTACAAGGGAAAATTTGGAAATTTTTTTTACTTGTAAAAACATTACATTCTTATTTTTTAATTTATTTTTCTTAATTAAAAATAATTTTTAAACTTATTTTTCTTTTCATTTTTCCTCCCTTCTTCTCTTCCCTCTTTCCTTCCTTTTCTCAGTACTGGAGATAAAAGCCATGCTACACAAGTGACCTACAACTGAGATAAACCCTCAAACATTTTTATTTTATTTAGACACAGGGTCTAAATAAGTTGCCCAAACTGGCCTTAAGCTGGGAATCCTCCTGCCTCAGCCTCCTGAGTAGGTGGGATTACAGGCATGTGCCACCTCCCATTCTCAATTTTGATTGACAGTTGGGTTCTTTATAGAATTTCAGGTTTAGAGCCACTTGGTCTCAGCACTTACTTTGTTGCTTAGTATTTGTTTAATGTAATTATTGCCTCCATTTTTGCTGCAGAGACTGATTTTAATCAGCCTCTCTTTCCTCATAAATAGTTCTTTCTTCTGCTTGGTAACTAATGTTTTTTCTTCATCCTTTCATATTTCAATATGCCACTGGGGTGTATTTATGACTTGGTTTTCTTCCTGTGGTGGTTTATTCTGCTGCACACTTGGCATGACCTTACGATTTGAAGATCAATTTTTTTCTTCATTTTGAACAATGTTAGCATTCATTCTGTTGATTAATGATCCACTAGTTTCACCAGAGAAAATCTATTTCTGACACATAGAGTAGGATTAAGTCAGGAATAGCCAAGACCACTTTACAAAAGAGGAAACTTGAAGAACTTACACTTCCAGATCCAAGTCCTACTATAACACCACAATGAATAATTTAGCATGGCATTTATGTGGGAATGGAAAAACAGATTAATAAAATAAAATACAGTAGCAGTATACAGACCTTCCTGTAATTGTCAACAAAAGGGCCAATGATTCAATATGTAAATGAAGCACTTTAGTAAATGACATTGGTACTCATGCAGATCCATAATAAAAAAACAATAGGTAGTCAGAAATGATGGTATTTGCCTGCTATCTCAGCTGCTTAGGAGGATGAGGCAAGAGGATTGCAATTGGAGGCCAGGCTCAGAAACTTAGTGAGACCCTAAGCAACTCATTGAGATCTTGTCTCTAAATAAAATATAAAAAGGGCTGGGGATGTAGCTTAGTGATTAGGTACCCCTGGATTCAATCTTCAGTAAAAAAAATCCAACAAAAAACAACAAAAAAAAAATATATATATGTGTGTGTGTGTGTATATGTATATATAACGTTCATAAATCAATAAAAGATTATTATTTAGAAATGAGTCTGATTTCACAAAAGAAGATATCCATTTGGCAATACACATTATGGCTACAAAACATTCATCAATATCATTAATCATCAGAAAAATATAACTGCTATACAACCACTGGAAATTACTTGCATCCAAAACATAGACATTATTCTGTACTGAGAAACATGTGAAGGAGCCACAACTCTCAAAAGTCGATAGTGGGGATTTAAATTGAAATAATTCCTTGGAAAACTGGCAATACCCTACAATACAAAATTTAACCTATAGTATAAAATTTACTCTACAAGGGATATACACCTATAAAGAATTACTGCATGAGATCACAAAGACATGTACTAGAGCATGTATAGCAAATTTAAGTATAAAAAGTAAAATTGGAAATACCTGGAACAGCCACCAACAAGATTGTGATGTGTTCATACAAAAGAATGATACACCACAGTAAAAGCAATCTTGCTCTTGTTATATGTAACAAGAGAGAGGAATCTCCCAGATACAGCACTGAGATGGCCTGCTGAAGGCACAAGTTCCCAGGAGGCTGACCTCAATGAGGTGCCATCTTCTCTGGACTAAGAGTGAGAAGGTGCTTAGCTCAGTGTTGGGTGGAGGCTGTAGAAACTACAAGGAAATTCCTGAAAAGGAACAGTAATAGAGGCATCACCAGAGTGTGACTGTTAAAAACTGGCAGTATGCATAGGACAGTAAACAATTAGGGAGATAACAATTTTGAGTAGCAATTCTATATCAATCTCACAGTGAAAGAGGCCTTGTAGTGCCCATTTTACCAAAGGGAGGAGGTACAGAGAGGGTCAGCAACTGTCCAATATCACATAGCTGTTAATTCACCAATCTAAGCCTCTACCTTGTTAACACAGGAGCAGGGGATCCAGAAGCAGTGGTCAAGTGTGCCCTGCTGAGAGCATAGAGGAGAGGAGACAGCCCAACCTTGTAGGAGACCTGGTCATAAGTGTGGTTATAGGGAGAGATGCAAGGCTGAGCAGGTGGGAACACCCTGCTCTCTCTGGTCTTGAAACACCAAAACTTGGCCCCAGCCCCTTGACAACTGATGTGCCCAGAGACTTCACTCCTCTTAGCCCCGGCTTTTTGCCAATTGATATGACTGGCCAGATTTCTCCTCCTCTGACCTTGGCACCTTGCCAGCGGGCCCGGCTTCTTGCCTGTTTTCTCCAGCTCTGTATGGGAAGACCTTGCACTTTTAACAGTGAGCTTTATGCATGTACATTATTATTATTCCTCTTGGCTTTGTTCCATTAAAAAGAATATAAAAGGGCTTGAAGAAATAAAGAAGGAGAAGAAGAAGAAGATCATTAAGAATAAAGCAGCTGGTTTTATATTCCTTCTGTCTGCAACACAACCTGCCAGTGTGGTTTATTCAGATCTGGGCCATGCTTTGTGTTGCAAGGTCAAGTGGCCATTGAATTGGAGATCACAGAGGTTTGTCTGGAATCAACCTGGTGTAGCCTGGCCTGTGGGCCCAGCTACTCAAGAGGCTGAGGTGAGGAGCTTCAGAGGTGTGTGGGCAGCCAGAGCAGCATGTGAATGATGGAGGACTGGACAGGTCCAGTCCAGACAGCTGCAGTGAATCAGGCCCCCAGTGAGGTCAACCACCTAGCTGAGGGAAGGGCCTGCAGATAGGAGTGAGGGGGGTCCAACAAGAAGACTGAGATGCATGGACATGGGGTTCCAATGATAATAGGGGAAGTGTGGAGGGGAGAAGATAGAGAGAGAAGGAGGACCAAGGCCATGAGATGTCCAAGTCAGTATCTCCTGCTGACTCTGTTCTCTTGGAGAAGTCTGTGGCTTTGTTACCTTTGCTCTTGCAGTAAACATGCTGCTTGATGTTTGTTTTTGATGTTGGATTTTCTGTTCCTGTGTTGGCTGAGGTAGAAGCCCAGATTGGTGACTAAACACCTATGGAATATTGTCCTGTCTTCAATTCTCTGCTGAGTGGAGAAAATGGACACTCCAGTAACAGAGGCAGGAGTCCTGGAGTTTGGGGCCAGAGGAAAGAACACAGGAACCATCCCCCCCACCCCTAAAATGGAAAAATGAACACAGGATTTGGATTCCAGTCAAGGGAAGTTACAGATCTAAGATGGTATTCCAAAATCCCTAATAAAATTCTGGGTGGTTTTGAAGTACAAGGCCAGTGATTTATCCTTGCCAGCGTGGGAGGAACAGAAGGCAGAGAGTCCTGCAGCCCCGTACAACTGGGGGTTAAAAGCAACAGGAAAACTAAGTGACAAAAACAGAAGGGGTGGGAATAGATGGTGTAAACACAAGACACATATTATAAAGTGGAAAGAATATCCTGTACAGAAACTGCAATGTTTTGTACATACTCAGGAAGCAAGCTTGCATTAGCTTCATGGTTCAAATGCATTGTGGAGATGGAGGTTGACATCTATGCAAGTGAGCTTATGTGGGAAGAGGGGCAATTTCACATAGGGTAGAAGTGTCTCAATGAAGTGGGGTGACCCTGAATAATTTTCAGATCAACCCACAGGAATGAGGGAGGCCTGTGGAAAGTGTATTCCTGTTGGCTCAGAGACAGGATTCGTGGGTCAATCAAAATAATATTTGCAATTAGTAACCACTTGCCTGGGCACATTTTGTGTGTTGAGCAAATGGCAACCAAAAAAGTAACTGATTTTGTACAAATGAATTAGAATGACAAAAAGTGATGAGCTCACTAGAATTTAATAGTGTAGGTGGAAGGATGGTTTAGCTTATAAATTCATTCATGCTTCATGGCAAGCAATGAAATCACAAAAGACATGGGCTTGACGCCCTCAATACTGGGAGGGGAGGAGGACACTGGTCTCTTGAGGGCCCAAGGGGAAAAGATATGTTGCCAGAATGTATGGGTTAAGGGAAACCCTGAGCATTGGGCCACCATGTTCCCAAACAAGGTGTGCCCCCCTTAGCCATCCCAGGAAACACATACAGCCCTTGTTCAACCCAGCCTGTCTGTGGACTGTCCTGCAGAAGGCAGGGCACAGAATTCCTGTGAGAAGGTGCCTGTGAGGATGCTGGTTACACCCAGAGGCAGGGGCTGCATGAGGACCCTGGGGCATTTGTCTCCTGTTCTACAGGCAGCATGCTAGTCCTGGAAGTCCCAGGACAGTGACTCATCCAGCGAATCATGTCTATTTGGGGGAACATGGACTAAAGTCTGGAACTGACCACTGACTGAGACAAGACGTGCTGGGAAGGGGCACCTTTGCAGTGGCCAGAGGCCCTGTATGGATGAACACAGGAGGCCCCTCAACCTCTGTGCCAGCCTGTTAGCCTCTTCCTTCAGCATCCTGATAACCAGACCCTCTAAGGCCCTGGCTTTGTTCCAGGCCTCCCTGAGAAGAGGGATGTACCCCAGACTGTTCTCTTCTAACTATGTAAAGAGCCAGCTGGGGCCAATGGACACAGGTGAGATGCCATGTCCAGGTGGAGCATCCTCCACTGTGCCTTCCTGAGGCACCCTCCCTCCTGAAGTTAACAGGGACATTGTGGCTCTTCCAAACAGGAGACATCTGTGAATAGAGCTGGAGGAGATATGAGAGGTGGTTTTCCCTGCCCTGGATTCTTTGGGCTCCAGACTTTGGGGATTCAGTTTCTAACACATGAAATCTGGAGACAGGCAAACATTCAAGCCACAGCACCACACTTTAGATCAAGGCATTGGACGGCAGGTTCTGTGCTGGCTTCAATGGTCAATCCCACTGTGTGGTATAATGAGAACCCTGAATTCCATAGGTTATAAATCAGGAATCATGTGGCATGGCTGTTTTGCAGTACCAGACAAATTAGTTAACTACAGGTGGCCTCAGAATGCAGTTGCTGCCTGTGGAAAAGGACACAATTAAAAGTATTTTTGTGATATAAAGATGCAGTTCAGGGTCCTCCCAGCTGATCAAAGGTGGATCCCAGGAGCTACCTGCAGGTGCTCCCTGACAGGTGTGGATGGCCCTCTGGGGCTCCACACTGTCTCTAGGTCTGTTTGTCCTTCCTAGGAGGCTCCCATGGTGTAGACCCGGGGTTTTGTCCCTGCATTCTCCCGAGTCTACCATCTTCATCTAGAGGTTTTTCCATACACAGTACACATTGCCCCACTGTAGGGCACAAGAGTTAGGGAAGGACAGGTGTCCAGGTGTGTACCATCCCAGATGCCTGGCAATCTCAGAGACCAGAGTCTCCATGGAATGAATGCCCTGCAATTCTGTTATCCCCTTCCAAGTAAAGCCATATGGTCAGTAAGACCTTGACCCATCCTAGTGCAAATGGCACTAGGAGAGCTAAGAAGCTGCTCTCAAGTTCCTCAAGAATACCTCCCAGGAGAACTCAAGTGACTCTTAACAATAGATAAGAACAAGAGTCAATTTGACCTGCTTCTTCTTAAACATGTAGCTAAATGAAGAGCACAGCTATTTCTGGGCATTTAAAACTAGTTTAAAAATAGACATCCGTGGCATTAAAAATTAAATATTATGTTTACATTCCTTGTCCTCTCCAGCCTTGTTATGGGGACAAATTCTCAGTCCTTATACTTCCTACATTTCAGACTTTTTTCTCTATGCAGGTTTGGATCATAACTGTGATTCCCATTGATGTTACTCAATTAACTCTGTATAGTGAGGATGAATTAACATTAGTTGTTACCACCTCCCTTTCTAGAGCAAAAGGGCCATCTTGCTACAGGTAATAGCTGGGCTCTCCTTGTCCTCCTCACTCTCTGCCTCTGGGCTGGAGGCAAGAGGACTTGGTTATGTGGTAACTGCCACTCAGAAGATTTAACAACAATTTCAGGAAGTGGTAGAGGCATCAGCTGCTTCTCTTGCTTCCCTGCAAAGGCAGATAACATCTATTGCCCAAGTTTCATTACAGAACCAGCCAACCTTGGACTTCTACCATGCTGGGGCCCACCAAACTTAAAATTTCTCAGCAACTCTCTTCTTCTTTTGCTAATCAGTAATATCTCCCTAGCCTCTACCCCAAACAACAAGTGATACTTCTACATTCAGGCAACATCACAGACAACCAGATGCTCCCACATCCATGTGATCAACTCCCTGCCAAACTGACACCTGAGCCATCTTCCCCAGATTGAATTCATTATCCTATATCTTCAAAAAGTCAGAATGTTAGGTCGGCTCAAGATCTTGTGTTTCTTCTTGCAAGGCAGACACAGAGTGTACAACATGGCGAGCTCCACACAGCAGCAGCAGCAGACGCAGGACAAGCAGCGTAGTGGATTCCATGCAGCTGCAGTGGGTGTAGGGCACCAGTTTGGAGCAGCTTCAGGGAATGAAGCATAGGGCACCCTGCATGCATAGGGCAACAGCCTATCAGGCACTGGTATGTGGGCAGTGGTGGCACCTTCAACCAATCAGTGGACTTTTTCTGACTTATCCTGGAGGGACTTTGACCTTGGCAGGATCCCCTGACCAATCCCAGGGGACGCAGGACTCGAGATACCTACTCTTCTTATCTCATAGCCCCTCCATTCCTGCCTTAAGCCCTCCTCTTCATGTGTGCCTTTTTCCCCATATCCTCATCCACAGTTATTGTTGTTTGTATTGTTGATGATTGACATTCTGAACGGAGTAAGATAAATTGTTAAGGTATTTTTGATTTGCATTTATCTAATTGCTAGAGATAGTGCACATTTTTTCATATATTTGTTCATTGACTATATTTCTTCTATGATTTGTACAATCAGTTTCTTAGACCATTTATTGATTTGGTTATTTGGTTTTCTGGTGTTAAGTTGTCTGAGTTCTTTATATGTCCTGGAGATTAGTGCTGTAACTGAGATGTTCTCACATTCTATTGGCTTCATGTTAGAGTTTCCTTTGCTGAAAAGAAGATTTTCCGTTTGCTTCCATCCAATTTAATGATTCTTTTCCCCATTTTTGTTCTATTTAGTTGTACATGACATCAGAACCATTTACTGATTCTTGATTTTACTCCTTGCACTTTAGGAGTTGTGTTAAGGCAGTCAGTTCCTAAGTTAACATAGTGGAGACTTGGGCCTACTTTTTTTTTTCCTATTAGGTGCAGAGTCCCTTTCCTAAGGTCTAAGTCTTTGATCCACTTTAAGTTGAGTTTGATGCAGACAGAGGTTTAATTTCATTTTGTTATAATGTCAATTATTATATTGTATGTTCTTTAAAAGCACTAGAGATAGAATTTCTTTAGGACTGAAATTACTACAATTGTCTCTTACTGAATTGTAAGAGACAATTTAGTAGCTGCTTTCTAAATTCAAATTAATTTTATAAATAAATTTAAAAATCATTTTATTTTCTACTTATCAAACATAGAAAGCATATCCATATGTCTTCTTAAAAATTTTTTATTCATCAGAAAATTAGTACATTATTTCTTGAAAGCAAGGGAATGAATTACTGAAGATTATGATATTTTATATAATATCAGGAATTATTATTGAGGGACCATACTATGATTTGTGTATGTTCAAAAAATTTTAAAATGTGTCAATGTAGCCACATGTAGTGACACATTCCTGTATTCCTAGTGTCTCAGGAGGCTGAGGCAGGAGAATTGCAAGTTTAAAGCCAGCCTCAGCAAAATCAAGGCACTAAGAAAATAATTGAGACCCTGTCCCTTAATAAAATACAAAATATGACTAGGGATGTGGATCAGTGGCCAAGTACCCCTGAGGTTAAACCTCAGCCTGCCCCCAAAACATACCAATATACTTTTGATTTCAGAAGTTCGATTTTTTCTTTGTGATTATGTATTTTTAGTACTTAGTGTTATTTCATGTGGGAAGTGCCAAATTACATTTTATATTAATATCAGTGCTGTATGTGCTTATGAGGTAGCATTAAGTGTATCTACTATTTGGTGAATTCATTGGAAAACCAGATACACTTTTTAAACATATTTAAAATGCCACCTTTTTAAAATTAGTACAAGCAGAGTTTAGACCTGTTAATGTTGTGAGCTGAAACAAGTGCAGGTTTAATTTGATCATTTTCAGGATGTTGACATGATGTTCTCTGGCTTTCTCCACTCTTTCCATTGTTGCTGATGATCAGATGTCAGACCTGGAGAAAATTTGGACACTGGGCTGAACCCTGAGCCTTACAAATGCTTAGGTAAACACTGAACTACCTTTACTGGGGTCAGGTGGGACACTGCCCTCTTATGGAGTAGTGGTGGCCCAGAAGGAGATCTGTAAGTTTATTATATAAGGCTCATATTCAGGAAGTCTACATGAGCACTGCAAACTGTTCAAGGCTTGACGGTTATTATGAGGCTTCCTTTTGCACTGAAATTTTACAGAGACAGAAACATGTTTGTAACTCTCCTGCTACTGCAGTATTAGAAACATCCTGCAGCTATCTTGCTGTACCCAGGAAGTTCATTGTACTGGAATGCCTGATAACTACTAGTGTCAGAGCTAGAGTATCAATGCTGTTCCCACCATTGCCTTTTGGAATGGAATGTTTCCCAAGCTTGGCTTTTGCCTAAACCACAGGCTCAGCTGATAACCAGAGCTCTTCCACTATCCACATCTCCCCCTTTTTAATTTTTTTAACTCTACTTAACTCATGTCTACTTAGAGGTATTGGAAAAGGAATTGGATGAGGCTTCAGCTGATAGTGAGAAAACAATGTCAAATTAAAACAAAATTAAACAAACTCTATGAGACATCATGCAGTATCCATATAATTTTTTAATTTTTTTTTTAGTTGTAGATGGACACAATGTCTTTATTTTATTGCTTTGTATGTGATGCTGAGGATCAAACCCAGGGCCTCATGCAAGGCAACTGCTCTACCACTGATCTACAATCCCAGTGCATCCATATAAGTTTTAGCATATATTTAACAATGGAAACCGTTGATGTCATTTAACAGCTTTTCTGCAAAACTGGAGATAACCTGGTAATCTGACATTCCTGTGTAGCCCTGATGTAATGATGCAGTTGCAAGAGATCTAAACTAACACTCTTATGATTCCAAACTGTTAATAGAAGCATCTTCATCCTTTTCCAATCACACTGAGAGCTATTATATGGAACAGGTGTAACAAGACTTTGACTTTGTATTTGATCACGTAAGCTCCTAACATTAGCTTCTAAAGCAAATTTACCTTAGCTTCATGTTTATTATCAATCACCTCCTGATCTTGCAAGGTTCTTTAAATATTTTGTGCCAAATCATTGACAAAATGGGATGTTTGGATCCCCCATGCCAGAATGCAAGAGGCAGTAATTGCAGAAGAAATTGCAGTACTTAGGTTAATGATACTAAAGTTTAAGAGTCCCGATGCATGGCATGACCAAGTCAACTGATTATGAAGTTCCTGAAGAAACTTCAGCCCTTTATCTTGTACCAGGCATATGTCATGCTGTGGGAAGCATAAGAAAGGAAGGCTGGTCTAAACCTGCCTTTGTTATGTTTAGACACAAGATTAGTGAGATTACAATTAATACACTGTACAAAATATTGGCCACTATCAATTCCAGTGGTATTGGTATTTCCTGTTAATAACATACAAAGGAGACCTGACACATGCCTGAAAACCATAACATGAGCTAGTGATATGACCACTGGTTACATCTGTCAGCAATTGATTAGTGATGATAAGAAAATATAAAGCAATAGATAAACGCCATCAGTCTTTCTGAATGCCTCCTGAACTTGTGATCAAGATACTACTTAACAACCCCTCCAGGAGTCATGCATTCATTATGAGGGTGTGCTGAACAAAATCTATGAGACAAGTCCAGGACATATGACTCAGACTAAAATATGCTATGTCTTACAGGAACTAAGTTAGCACAATCTAGCCATTGAGGAAAAACCCACAGTTCTAAGATGGTGGAATTAAGGCAATAAGGAAGCAAAGGGTGTTTAGGATAGTTCTCATGACTGGAATTAGAAAACAGTATTTTAATAATACTTTGTGTATATTTTTTCAAATCCAAAGGGCCAGAAATGGTGTCTACATGAGTGTTAAATTCCTAGATACTTGTGAGCACCCAGTTTTCTGAAGAACAGAGAAAATGAGGTTTCGGCACTATGCCCAGAATAGTGTGATCAAAGTAATGAGAGAGAGTGATGCAGTGGCCAGAGTTACCCCACCACAGGATAGTGACATGTGGACACTGGAATAGACCCTCCTGCACAGGAAGCAGGCTAACTTCAGGAGGGTCTGGGAAATGTGTCCTGTAATTGTATCCTGTCACCATAGGTTCATGGCAACTTACAATGTCCAGCCATGTCATAGTGTGGTAGCCAGTGCCACCCTGGCCTCTAGGCTCTCAGCCACAGTCTGGGCTTGAATGCCCAGTTTCTTGATCTAACCCAATTAGATCAGTGGCTGTTGATGCAACACCACTGTTTCTGGAGTGATATTCAACCTTTGAATTGGGGTTCAATTCTAGCTGTTGGAGACATGATGATGCTGTATGATACTCCAGGGCAACCAAATTGCCTTCTCAGCATCTGAGACTGAGATGCAGTGCAAAGATGCAGGCAGGGGCTCTTCCCCACCTTGCCACTGGATCTGGCCCATTCCATTTTTCTGATTGCAAGTCCTTCCACTGTACCATTCCTGCTGAAAAAACTAGACCAGTAAGTTGATAACTCTCAGCCATGGTGCAGATCTAATTATCAAAATTAAATAATAAAAAAGAGCAGGATACAATTAAAATTAAGTAATATAAAAGAGCAGGATACAATTGATTCTGATGAGATATAAAATACATATCTCCTCCTTTTTGTTTTTGAAGTTGAATTTCAACATTTTAATGCCATTTTGACACATTTTTACTGTAGAAACTCAATCACATCATCAGAGCTAACTACAAGTGATTTTGATACATATTACAGTAGTAGGCCCATGTCAGAAGGAGATAGTTGTCTCTGCTCCATTTACAAATTACTCATTGTGCAAATGCAGTCATCCAAAACATGCATTGAAAATAAATATTGCTTTACATTTAAAATTTTTGGTAGGTGGATTCACTTTATTTTCCATGCAAGTGGATTTTGGAGAGCAGTGACAGAATGGGAGAGCAATGTCTGAGGTTGGGGTCCTAATGACGTCATGGCTATGGCAATGTTGTGACTGGGAAAGTTTCTGTGCAAAGGTGCAGGATGCCTAGTTGTGGGGGACATATGCAAGGGCATGCCACAAAATGGCGCCGAGCTACCAGCTCAGGCCTGACCACGCTGCCCCAAGAGAGCCATCACCTCACCCTTATTGGCTGACCTCTGCTTCCGTGTTCGTGGACAAGACATGGACAATGGATACTTTCCTATCTAAGTGTCCCTGTGCATCCCGCTTCTGCATTCTTAGCTCAGTAACAGGACACCTACCCCCTCCTCTATATAAGCCTGTATCTCTCTTCAATAAATCAGTTCCTGCTTAAGACAGAACTCTCCGGCTCAGGTGTGGTAATTGCGTGCCGGACGACTTTACCTTTCTCAGCCGTCGTGTTGGGGACTCCCGGGGATCCCCTCCTCCCTGCCGGCTGAGGGGGGAGACTGATGCCTGGCTGGGAAGACCCCAACACCTAGTTGCTGTGGTAATGCCCTCCATGAGGGGGCTTTGTGCTAGAGTCCACCAGCCTTAAACTTGATCTGAGACACAAGGCTCCTGGGAACAAAGGAACTCCTGCTAGACAGCCACAATACTTCACTGCTCCTGAACCTGCCCTCATAAGATTAACTTTGAACAAGGGACTTTCTCAAGAGCTACACAAACTCCTAACATTGCACATTGCAACTGTAATATGTAAATGTGGAAAAAGTTGCATAATGTTACTAACTCTGTGTATAGATAGTTAATAATATGGTCCCCTCCTTAAGTGTCTTAGGAAGTGGGGAGGGGGCTCATTAGTGAAGAATTTAGAGAGACTTTTGAAGACAGTAAAACGCTCTCAAGGTTTTTGTTTGGGACTATCTGGCACATTAAGGAGCTCTTGGTGCCTCAGAACTTTTAACCTTTGATCCTGTGAGTTTTGGAACCTGACCAGTTCCCACCTCACAGAGATTAAACAGCCTAAGGCCAGTTGCATAATGCCAGACCGCATAATGGGAGGGGTTACTGTGCCTTTTTAAGTCCTCCAAAGGGGAATGAGAAAGTAGAAGAAATCCAACTGGAGAAGAGAGAATCTGATGCTTTGAGTGTAAAAGAAGGAATTTGACTTGTGAGGAAGAAAGCTGACTCTCACCTGTGTTTTTACCCTACCTTCAGTGTTGCTCCTTTTACCCGAGGATAGGTGTTGAAGGTGTTGATGATGTTTTGAGTAAAGAAGAAGGATTTTGAGGATGATTATGCTTTCAGTGTACTTGCAAACCTGTGTTGTGTTATCGGATGTTAATTGGTGAGTGCTTATTGGGCTGGAGACACATTTTCCTTTCTTTCCCTCTACATTATTTATCCATTATATGCCATATTCAACATTGCAAAGTATAACTGTTGCTTGCTTATTGTTATATTATCTCATAAAACTGTTGCTTGCTTATTGTTATATTATCTCATATTAAAGCTTATAAAACCCATCCTGTTGTGAGGCTGGTGATTCATTCCACAAATCTGCCATATATAAATTAGTCTGAGCTCAGCAATTCCCGGTCATAAATCCCAGATGGAGACACTGTCACTTTCATGAATACAAAGAATAATACTTGCTTCATCTTTAATGTGATAATGAGTCAGATGCCAATGAAGACTGCTGGTGTAATTCTTTAGACCTGCTTCTCCAGCAGAGAGCAGTGCTCCACCTGACCTCAGCTGTACCTTCACCATCTGAGTTTGTGAGTCTACTTTTCTTTTAACCCTTTGCTGCTCACCAGAACCTGCTGGGCTGGGTGTTCTGCTCACAGCAGGGAATATTATGCATGTTCACTGAGTTTGCTACATGGCAACTCTGGCTGCATGATGTGGAGAGGGAAATGCACATGGGCACCAAGTGGGAACCACATCTACAACTTCTATTCACTTTTTCAGGGAAGTTGAATCTACAGGAAGTGGATAAAAGGTGAGCACAAGGTGGATAAAAGACAATAGAAAATTGGAAGACACACACAAACACCTATGATCAGTATGGAAGCATATACCAGAAGATAGGTCATTAGAATGAGGAGGTTTGAGAGTACTAACAACTCCACATAGGCTCATTGTGCTGAATGGGACACTCTCAGGCCAAATACACACCACAGCCACACATTTCCATGGCCAATATACTTACAATTATCTTTGTAGATTTATTCATGCTTCCTTTATTAATCTATCATTTCCTAATTAATTTCCAAATTCACATGAATATTCTTTGCTTCATAAAAGCTATACTCCATATCATTTATTTCCACAATTTCTTCAAAGGAAATTTGGCTAATAACAATATCCAATTGTTGGGTGATTGTATGTAATATTTTAGATATGCTTGAAACAGATTATCTATGCATCAATCAAATATGTGTTTAATGGCACAGAACCCAGATAACAACTTGTATTCATTTATTTTTGTTGTTGATATATTTGTTTCCTTCTCCAAAATCCAAGAATTATCAAAAAATAATTTCTGAGCCATATTTGTTTCCCCAACATGGACTCAGGCAGCAGGAGGTGATTGTTCTGTTTCAGGGTATCTCTCCTATGTGTCCACAACAAGCAAACTAACTCCTGTTGGGGACATGGGAAGTCAGATTCCAAAGTGAGATCTAAGCCTGGGCACAAGATGCTGCTGAACTGGTGGCCAAACCCTTGCTTTCTCACTCTCCTTTTCAAAACAGGAGAGGGATTCAGGGTAGAAGGACTAGCATTGTGTCCTCTTGGCAAGAAAAGGTAGGAAATTTGACTTCAAGAATAGGACAAAACTCATTAGGCAAAACCTCTGTGGGAATGCTGGGTCAGACATGAATGAGTGAGACAGTGGACAGTGTGAGGTTGTGTTGGAATTTTAAGAGAAAATCCTGAATCACACGTCACAAACTCCCACTCTCACTCTGTGTTGCACTCTTTCCTACAACATTTGGCCACACTTCTCCTTCCTAGTGCTTCTCTTAAAACTGCCCTTTTGTTGTTCCCACCCTCCTTAGCATTACATCAGGTCCTCATTCACTCCCCCATTGCAACAGAAAGCTTTCCAGAGTCTACATTTCCCACACAAACTCCATAAATTCTCCCATCCCTCCACACCAGTGTCCTGTTATAAAAAGTGTAAACTTTTACCAAACTCTAAAAATCTCATATGTCCGGAGCGGAAAGCACTTTTGCATATAGACAAGACATTCTCACTCAAATGTCCGTGAATGGCCCAGCTTTCAACCCTTCACATATATTCTAAGTGCTGTCATGATAAATAGCCCACACACTCATGAAAACAATGGTGCATGTTGAGCTGGGGTTGCAACTCGGTGATAGAGCACCTGCCTAACACATGTGAGGCACTGGGTGTGATTCTCAGCACTGTTAGGAAACTGGCACAGAAGTGAATCACTTGGACCCACAAAGGTCAAGCAGAAGTGAGTTTATTTTAAGAAAATATGACAGGCTGCCTCTATGGAGAGAGATCAGCAGATTTCCTCTGAACCAAACTTTTATAAGTCAGCATCCATATTACGCATTGGGCTGGTTTTGGCCTTTTCGATCGTGGATGGACAGGGGCTTCAAAACCTCAAACACCACAAAGTGGAGGAGACAGGGGAGCAAGCATATTGCCACCAGGTCTTGGAACTGGAAGCCCCTGTTTATGTACAGAAAAGTAGGATACCATCTGTGAGCACTGGTCAGGGTGCTGGTGGGTGTAGGCATCAGCCTCCAGGTGAGTGGGCTCTTGCAGGAAGTGGGAGAGGAGGGGAGCAGAGGAAGGTGTCTGGGTGAAGTTGGGTCAGCTTGACTTAACTTCAAAATTAACCCATAGTTATGTTAACAGGCTAACAAGCACCACATAAAAAAGAAAAATAAATAAAATGTAGAAAAAAAGTGATGGCTCTTGTGATGGTAATTTGATTGTGGATGGAGAGCAGGCTTGAAGACCTAATAAAGGCATGTGGATGAGAACTAATAAAGGCACAAGGGATTTCTAAATGTATTTTTCTTCCTTTTAACTTTGAGAATTTTTACTTTGATTTTCAGCATTTTAATTATAATAAGATTAAGTATTATTTTATTTCCTTATTTTTAAGTTAGCCTTGTTTAGAGATTCTTTATCTTTCCAAAATGTTAACTTTATAGAAAGAAGACTCACAAATATTTGAAAAAAATATAGAGACCTGCCATGTAACAATTATCTGCCTCCTAGTCTCCTGAAGATAATTATATATTCATACACACACTTACAGTAACTGCTTCTTACTTTTTTGTGATATTGTATATAAATTCCACCTTAATAAATAGTACAGAAAGTTATTTGAGTGATAGAAATGCCTGAATAGAATATTGATGAACCAAATATGTTTGGTGGCACAGTGCCCAGATTGTACTTTTGTCATTTTTGTTATTGTTATTATTTTTCATTCTGCAGAATAAAAGCGATCTCAAGAGTTTGCTCCTGAGCCATATGTTGTGACCCCAGCCTGAGCTAAGGCAGGACCCCAGTCTGAGCTAAGCAGATTGGAGTCCCTCCACTCTAAAACATTTCTTATACGTGTTCTTTGCAGCTGCATTCATTTCTAGTGATTAGCCAGGTGAAGTTGATACAAAAGCAGTACCTGGAGTTGAGCAGGAGGTGGAGCTGAGATAGTAGCCAGCATGGGCTCAGTTCAGTCATATGTAGTAAGCACAGTCATTACACAAAAGACACACTCATACAAAGGCACACCAGTAGGCAATATACACACAGAAACATCCACATGCATGAACTCACACAGAGGTATGACTATCCCTTTTGATAGCACCAGGAATATTCAGCAGTTATGAACAAAATCATACATAGAATTCCAGAAGATATGACACAACTTCACGTTGCACATACTTCTGCTGTGCTCAGAAATCAGATGAGACATGTCACATACATGACTCTCAGGCATGAAAGATGAGTTTATAGACATTCTGTGTGCCACTCACAGACATTGTCTTGGCCATAGATATTGGACAGTTCATAGAGACTATGGGGGTCATACACTTGAATCAGGCTCCAGAGGCTACACAGGTCATAGGAGCTATGGTTTACTTAATTTATACCAGTTTTAGAGGTTATAAGGTCATCAAGGATATAAAGTCATTTAGGCTACTCAGGCCAGAGTATATACAGATCATGGAGGTTCCAAAGTTCTAGGGGCTACAGAGTCTATTATACTACTTAGGTCATAGAGATTATGCATGTCATATAGGCTAAATTGGTAACATCATTTATGCATACCATAGGTACCACTAAGTTTATTGAGGCTACCCAGGCCATACAGTCTTCTCAGATGTCAGAGTCAAATAAGGTCATAGAAACTATTAGGTTCATATAGGCTGGTCAGGACATAAAGATGATGCAGGATGCAGTGAATACACAGGGCATTAAAGCTGCATTCCTTAGAGGCTGTTTAAGTCATAGCAGCTACTCAGATCATGGGTACAGTTGTTAATAACGTACTCAGACGATACAGAATATGCAATAGAGGCTACTCAGGCCACACAGAGTATGAAAGCCATAGCATCTACTCAGCCCACGGATGGTAGGCTGGGCATAGTGTTTCCTTAGGCCTTACAGGACACTCAGACCTTCCAGGCTATTATACATCATAGAGTCATTAAGCTGGTCATGAGGCCCATTGGGCCATAGAGCCTATGTGCATCATTGCATCATAGTGGTTAAACTGATCATAGGGGATGTGCTGGTTCTAGAAGCTATGAAGATCATAGAAGATATTAAGGCCATAGTGACTCTGCAACCCTTAGAGGATACTCAGGCCACACATGTCACAGAGGCCATGCATGCCATAGAGGCTACTAAGCTCACTTAGGCTAATCAGAATATAGAAGCTATTCAGGTCATTAAGGGTGATCAGGTCATAGAAGCCACTCAGGTCATATAAGTGAATCAGGTCATTTGGAAAATGCAGTTGTTAGAAGCATCTCAGGCCTTAGGAACTAAATATGCCATAGTCGCTATCAAGAGCATTTTGGCTACTCTCTAGCAGAGGTTGTGGAGGACATAGAGGTTATAAATGTTGTGGAGGCTCCTCAGAGGACAGAGGCTGTGCATGTATTTTAGGTTACTCAGGCCATAAAGGCCAACAAGTTTGATAAAGTCATATCTATAAAAGTTCATTTACAGTACCCAGGCCATAGAGGTAGAGAGGTCATAGAGGTTACTCTGGGCATACAGCCTACTTTGGTCATAATGATAATCAAGGATTAGAGGCTACAAATGCCATAGTCTAATGAGGTCATATAAGATGCTCTGGATGAAGAGACTATGCAGCTCATAAATGTCCCTCAGGACATAGAGAGTGAGCAGGACATGAAGACTCAGCAGGTCACACCATAAGTATGACACAGATAATAAAGGCTACATAGGCCTTAGGTTTTTACCAGAGGTTTCCAAGAATAAAAAGGTTAATATCTTTGAGGTAATTCAGCTTGTAGAAGCTACTCAGGCCATTGAGGGTATGCAGGCAGGAAAAATTAGTCCACAGAAGCAGGACAAATGGAACCCATCCTATCACAAGTGGCAGGGGATGTTAAGGTGACTTGGACTACTCAGGGCATAGAGGATATGTAGGTTATAGAGGCAATAAGTTTCTCTGAGTTAACACAGGTCATAAAGTCTTCCCAAGCCCAGAGGCTACAGAGGACATAGACATTACTCAGTCACATGAACTATTGAGGTCATAGAGACCACTCTAGTGGTGAAGCCTATGCTTGTCACAGAGGCTACTCATGTCCCATAGGCTACATAGGCGATAGAGACTACTCAAGCCATAGAGAGGGTCATAGAAGTTACTCAGATCATAGTGGGTTTGCTGGTCATATAGATTACAAAATTCACAGAGTCCATTATGTCCCAGAGGGAGAGGCAATAAAGGTTTCTTGGCTGGATATAATTCTCAGGTCATCAAAACTACTCAATTCATAGAGGATGCACAGTTTATAGTGGCTTTTCCAGACATAGAGTTTATTTCAGTCATAGAAACTACTCTGTTGAGTCTACTGAAGTCCTAGGGTCTTTTCAGAAAATGGAGAATTTAAAATTCACAGAGGTTATTCAGATCATAGTTTACTCAGGTCATTTAGGGTACTTAGGTGATAAAGGATGTACAAATCCTAAAGGTTATGCTGGTAACAGACTGCCTAGATCATACAATCTCCTGCAGGTGTAGTGGATACTCGAGTAAGGAAGGCTAGGCAGGTGATAGAAGCTATCCAGGCCATTGATATTATGTAGGACAAAGAGGCTCCTCAGCCCATGGAGGCTACACAGGCACTAGAAACTACTCATGCTGTTACAGTTTGAATGTGAGGTGCACCACAAAACTCATGTGTGATGCAATGCAAGAAGGTTCAGAGGAGAAATGACTGGGCCACCTAATCAGTGAATTGCCATCTGTATGGAATTAAATGTGTGGAAACTGAATGTGGGTAGAGTGTGGCTGGGAGGTGGTCACTGAACGCGTGCCTTTGTGGTATATATGTTGTATCTGATGAGTGGAGTCTCCCTTTCTCTGCTTCCTCATCATTATTTGAGCTGCTTCCCTCTGCCACACTCTTCTGCCATGATGTCTTGCATCACCTAGAGCCTCAAGGAATGGAGCTTAAATGTCTATGAGCTTAGACCTCTGAAACCAAGAACTCTCAAATCAACTGTTCTTTCTCTTCCTGACAAGTTTGTATCTTTTTTCTATATTGTATATAGGATATTCACATTTCTTTCTTAGTGTTTGAAACAAAAATATTTGCATGAGTTCATGAATGCTATATGTCTTTATACGCATTCCTGCACCATCAATGTTAAAGTGTTTAGTTTTCTTTCAATATTTTCCACATATCCATGAGGAACATACATTTTATTTTTTTTAATTATTTATTGGTTCTTTTCTTTTATACATGACAAGCTACTAAAATAATAGAGGCTATTCATTTAATAGAAGGTATTCAAGTATTGCAAGGTATGCAGGAAATAGAGACCACTCAGGCCAGAGAGTCTGTGGAGCTCATAGAGGACCTACAGGTTACAAAGACATGGCAGATAATACATGATATGCCAGTCATGTATTATCTGAATCATTTTAGATAAATTAACTGAGCATTTTAGAGACTACACAGGTCATACAGGTGACTTATGGAGTATTGACTATGGACTATGCAGGCCACAGAAGCTGTGCAGACAAGAGAGGCTAGACTGGTCATTGAGGCTACTCAGGCCAGAGGCTACTTAGGTCAAAAGTGCTACACAGACCATAAAGATTACACAAGTCACACTACCTACCAAGGTCATAGAGGTTACTAAAATCATTGAGGATACTCTGGCCATAGAAACTGCTCATTATGGAAACTCTTCAGTGCACACAGGCTAGATAAGTCATAAAATCTATGCAATTCAAATAATTATTCAGTCCAGAGGAACCACAGGTAACAGAAGCTACATAGTTCATAGGGGCCAGACAGGTAACAGAGGTTATTCAGGACTATTAACATCAATAATGATGCTCAGAGCATGCAGGTCATAGTTGTGACTAGTCCATAGAGGCTACAAAAGTCACAGAGGTTACTCAAACCAAACAAGGTGCTCAGACCATAGAGTCTACCCAGGAAATAAAGGTTGCATAGGTTGTGGAAGATACACAGGTCATAGATGTTACACCGTAATAGAGAATAATTAGGCTCTTCAGGATTTAGTGGGTATGTATCCAATAGAGGCTAATCAGGTCAGCAATGCTTCAATAATTATATAGGCAACTAAGGCTACAGAGGATTAGGAGGTCATAGTACCAACTCAGGCCATAAGGGCTACTCAGACTATAGAGGCTTCACAGACCATAGAGCCCTTTCATGATTTAGATACTACTCAGTTGCTACTTGGGTGATAGCAACTATGCTAGTCTTAGAGGCTTCGGTAGTCATAGTGGCTATGCAGGTGATAGAGGCTTTGCTGGCTATAAAGGCTGTGCATGTTGTAGAGGCAATGTATTTTATACAGGTTATTCAGAGCCTACTCAGAACACAGAGTTCATACAAAAAATAGAGGCTATACTAGTCATACAAACTACAGTTTTCATAGAGGTTACTCATTTACCAAAGTATAAAGATTATGCAGGTCACGGATGCTGCTCAGTGTGTAGCGCTGGTAAATCCATAGAGGTCGATCATGCCATGGAGGCCAAGCATGTGTTAGGAAGCTCAGATCATAAGCATATTATATTTGTACAGAGTGCTCAGGGAATAGAAGCTACTTGTGCCATACAGGCTACACAGGTCTTAGAGGCTACCCAGTCCATATAGGCCACCTGATTACAGAGATCAAGCAGGTCCCAAAAGCATGTTGGTAACAGTTACTATCCTCATCTTAGAGGCTTTGTTACTCATAGAAGATACTCAGGCAAAAGTGGCCATGGAGGCCATTTCAGCATTTCATGTCATAGAGGCAACTCAGTTTACATAGATTGTTCAGGTCATAAAGGCTACTAATATCTTTTAAACCACTTAGGAAATAAAGCCTAAGGTCATAAAGACTTCACTGGCATAGGGGCTCCTAAGGTCATTTAGGCTAGTCAGACTACAAAGATTACTCAGGTCAGAGTTAAATTGGGTCATTGATATTATTTAGGCTATGTAAGCCATTAAAAGTGCACATGTAATAGTGCTTACACTGGCCATAGAGGTGCCTGCCTAATGGAATGTGCAGGTCATCATGGTTGCTGTGGTCATAGAGAAACCTCGTCATTTAGGCTACACAGATCACATGATCTATGCAGATCAGAGATGGTTCACAGGTTATATAGGCCTACACAGGTCACAGAGTTATTCTGGTCACCAACTGAGTTCACAGGTAAGAGAGGCTACTCCAGCCAGACAGCATGTGAAGGCAATAGGGGCTACTAAATCCATTAAGAAGGCTCAGGAGGAAAGGGTCATGTAGTTCATGAGGCTGGTTGGGTCACAAAAGCTAAGATCACTGAAAGTACTTGGGCTTAGATGCCAACAGGCCATGAGGATATCCAGGTCATAAAGCCAACTCAGGTCATAAGGCTTCCTGGGCACAGAGGATACTCAGTTCAAAAGAGGCTAATTAAGCTCTAGAAGTTACATGTGTCAGGGAATACTAAAGTCCTTTAAGCTACTCACACTGTACAAGACAATCAGTTCATAGAGGCTATGCACACCATAAAAGGCATTCAGCATTAGAGTCTCTGCAGTCATAAGGGGTACTGAGGTCATGTAGGCTACTGAGTCTATAAAAACTAATAAAGAATTGACTACTCATAGTGGCTACATTGTTCACAAAGGCTAAGCAGGCCACTATGTCATAAACCACTATGATAGTATGGTATATTCACATAATACTTTCTATACAGGTCATAGAGGCTACTCAAATCAAAAAGACTCCTTGACTTGTAGAGGCTACTCAGACCATAGATCTACATGGTTCATGGAGGCAATTTAGACCATAAGTTCTCCAAAGATTGTAGAAGCTAGTCAGTTCATAGAGGCTAGGCAGGTGAGACAAATAACACAGGTTATACTTTTATTCATAGAGGTTATGTAGGCACAGAGGCTACTCAGACCACAAAGTCTACTGCCTAATGGAATGTGCAGGTCATCATGGTTGCTATGTCTACACAGATTGTATAGTCTACTCCAGTTGAATAAGTCAAGCAGATCTTCAAAGTAAGGTAACTGAGTGATAGAAAAAGGTTAGGTCACAGAAGATACTCAGGTAGTAGGGGCTACTAATGTCATTTTGGCCTAAAAGTAATTGAGGCTAATCAGTCCATAGAGGCTATACATGTATAGAAGCAGATAAGTTTATTTAGGCTACTCAGGCTGCAGATGCTGGTCAGATAAGAGTCTAAGCAGTTCATAATAAGAATCATTTAGAGAACATATACCATTAAAATTATGGCTACACAGGTCACAATGGTTGCTGACTAACAGAGTCCATGCAGGCCATAATGGTTACTGAGGTCATAGAGGCTACAAATTCATTCTAGGATACTCGTGTTATAAAGGCTACACAGACTTCAGGGGCTGCTCATGTTGATGGTGGTTTTGGAAATCAGAATCAGGTTCTCATTCCCTTGGTGTTGAAGAAATGTGAGGCAAACATGGAAATCAAGATTTCCTTAAGAGAAGGACAGATGGGCAGACTTCTCTGGGGAGAAGTGTGGCCCAGAGCTAAATTACCCCAGAAGTGGATATATCTTACACTTTGACAGGCCCTAAGACCCCCCAAAAATGTTTCTGTCTTCCCCACATGTGTGCCCAAGGTCAGGAAGAAGGAATCCAGAGTATAATCACGTGTGTTGGGCAGTGCGATCCCCAGAGGTGTTAGCAACCTGTGCGACAGGGAAGTATAATGCTGGAAGTTAGTTGTTAGCAATCCATGTGCTCTTCTTTGATAATAAACCCTCAGCTTTCGGACTTGATCATTTACTATCTACACTGACTAATCTTTCTCTGCCTCTCTCTCATCCCTATCCAGAGTCTAGCAGGTCAGAAGGACTGCACAGATCATAGATATTGCAGAGGTTGTGTAGGCTACACAGGTTGTAGAATTTACTCTGCCCATACAGGCTCCTCAGTATATAAAAGCTATTCAGGTCAGAGATGCCACTTAGGTCACAGAATCTACGTAAGTAATAGGAGCAATATAGGGCATAGCCTTGAAGCCTGCTTAAGTCAAAAAGAAAGGAATGTCATGAGGCAATTTTGATCTGAAAAGCTAACAGGACACAGGGGTATGCTGCTCATGAATGCAACCAACATCATAGATTCAACTCAGGCCATACAGTTGTGGGATACAGAGGATACTTCATTTATAGAAGCTAATCTGCTCTTAGAGGGTACTCAGTTCATGGAGGGTACTCAGTACATAGATGGTACAAACAAGAGACTAGTCAGGCCACATATTCTCTACAGGGTGAAGGCTATTCAGATCATAGAGGTTGTTCAGGACATAAAGTTTTCAAAGGTCATGGAGTAATAAAGTAATATGGGGACTCAGGCTATAGAGGTGACATAAGTCATAGAAGCAATTAAGGTCATAGATGTTAGGTTGTACCTGCTATATAAGCCACAGAGGTCATAGAGGCTACAAAGTTCAAAGAGGTTTTGTGGGTCATATAGGCTGCTCAGTTCAAAGAGGCTACTCCAATTGCAGGTGGTACAGAAGCATCAGAGGCTATGCAAGTCATCAGAGCTGCTCAGTTCATACAGGATATGCAGGTCATGGGGGTATTTAGGTCCAGTGTATTAACACAAGCCACACCAAAGTGGTTCGTCAGGCCATAGAGTTCTCTCAGACCATAAAGAACATGCAGGCCCCAGAGGCTACTCAAGTCATTGGTCTACTCAAGATGTAAGGCAATGCATATCACAGAGGCCATGCTGATAACAGGCTGTGCAGCTCATAGAAGCTCCTAAGGCCATGACACTCTGTAGTAAATAGAACATGTGCAGACCATAAAGCCTATGCAGAACCTAGAGGTCACTAAGTCCACTGAGGCCGCGCTGGCCATAGAAGCCACACTGATCATGGAGTCAATGCAGGCCATAGATGCTACTCCAGACATAGAGGCTATATAGTCATAGAGACCCTGTAGGTTGTAGAGACTCCTCAGGTCATAGAGCTTCTCAGGTGATTTTGGCAACTTGGGACATAAAGGCTATGTCAGTCATAGGATCCACATGTCATAGGGCCTTCTTAGGTTATAGAAAATACTAAAGTCATTTACATTACTAAGAACATTGGGGGCACACAGGTCCTAGAGGTTAAAACTGTCATAAAGACTACTCAGTGAGGGCTGTGGAAGCCTTAGAGTTTATGCAGGCCAAGAGGTGGTTTAGGCTGTAGGGCTACCCAGGTCATACAGCTTGGTTAGACCAAGGTATTTCCACAGAACATAGACAACACTCAATCAAGAGAAGCTACTCAGGGGTTAGAAGCTGCACATGCCATCAATGCAACTATGTCCATTCAGCTAATAAGATGATAGAGGTTACTCAGGTAAATTAGGATACTCAGGATGTGAAGGCTATGCAGAGGTCCTAGATGCTACTAAGGCAATAGAAGGTACACAGGACATGGAGTGTACTCAGGCCATAGAGGATACTTAGTCATAGAGGCTGTGCAGGTTTTTTTTTTTTTATAACATCCCAAGATTATAGAAGCTACTAATGTCATTTAGGCTACTGAGATCAAAAGCCTACACAGAATATAGTGTCTATGCAGAAGAAATGACTTTTTTGATGGATAGACTCTTTGAAGATCCTTTATTGTACACAGGCCATAGAGGCTTTGCTGGTCATATCAGGTACTCAGGTCATAGCAGTTAGGCTGGTCATAAAGGCTAATACAAATTTCATACATGTTATTCAGGTCATAGATTGCATATAGTATACGCTCCTAAAGTCATAGATGTTGCACAGGTCGTAGGGGATATGCAACTCACAGAGGCAACACAGATCACACACACTGCAAAGGCATAGTGCTGCCTAAGGCCATAGGAATTAGGCAGGTTACAGGGAAGATCTGGCCACAGAGACTGTGCCAGTTATCAATGCTATTCAAGCAGAGGCTACTTGGGCCATATTGTTTGGAAGATATTAGAGATGACTTATGCCAAAAGGCTTTGGAGTTCATAGAGGCTTTTCAGGTCATAGAAGCTATTCAGGACCTAGAGTCCATGCAGGCCACAGAGGATGCCCAAGCCATAGTGGCCACAACAGTTATAGAGATGTCAGAGTTCATAGTTGCTACTCAAGCCATAGATGCTGTTCACTTTACACAGGGTACTAAGGTCATAGAGTGTATGGTCAGTACATAGATGGTTTAAAAGATTGTGGCTTTTCTTTGCTGTTAGTGGCTATGCAGGTCATAGAGAATGCACAGGACAAACATTCAGATAATAGGGACCAGAAAGACCATGGAGAATATTCAGGTCATAAAGCCTAGGCAGATCATGGAGGCTAATAAGGTTACTTAGCCTGCTAAGGCCACAATGCTTACTCAAGCCTTTAGGCTACTGAGGCCATAAAGTGTATGTAGATTTTAAAAGCTGCAGTGGCCACAGAGGTTCCACTGACCACAGGAACTATATAGGTTCCTATAGTTGGGCAAGTATACTCTGAGCAAGGATACTCTGCCCATAGAGGTTTACCAGGTCATAGGGAATAGACAGTCCTAGAGGTTAAAACATTGTAGAGACTGCACAACTCACAGAGGTGACCATGGTCATAGATGCTAGTGAGATCGTTTAGATGTTTCAGTTAATAAAGAGTTTGTGGATCATAGAGATGGTTCAGGATGTAGACACTGCACAGGTCATAGAGTCTGCATAGTCACGGAGGTTATGCTGGTCATAGAGGATACTCAGAACTTAGAGGAAACACAGATCTCAGTGATTACTCACCATAAAGTATACTCAGGTCATTTTGGGTTTTGCAAATTCCATGCAGGCCATGGAGTCTATACTGGTATTAGAGGCTATGCAGGTGATGTAGGCTACCCATTTTAAGGGGATAGATGGATTATACAGGCTATACATATTCTGGAGGGTGTTCAGATCAGAGTCTATGGAGAGCACAGCCAATATTAAGGTCATAGAGGTTATGCAGAGTACAGAGGCTGCACAGGATGCAGAACCTGCTTAGGCAATCGAGAATATGCTGATCATAAAGGATGTGCAATTCAAGTATATCCAGGATGCAGAAGCTACAGAGGACACACAGCCTATTCAGGTCATACACACTTCGATATTTGAGTTATTTTGGTCATAGGGGCTGGTAAGGTTTCTAGACCTCTGAGAACTTAGAAGCTACTCAATTCATGACATTTAGCTACCTCAGGCCATAAAGTCTACACAAATTATAAAGTTTACTTTATTCACATAAAGTAATTGTTCATAGAATATACAAAGTAATAGATGATATTCTAGTCTTAGAAGTCATGAGGTCACAGAGGCTATTCCATCAGGGAGGCTAGGCAATATTGTTTAGTAATAGTGACTACTGAGATCATAAAGGCAACTCAGGTCATGAAGGGTGCATAGGTAATAGCACCAGCATAGGACATAGAAACTAGTCAGTTTGTAGACCCTGAAAAAATCCTGGAGGCAATGCAGGTCATGGAATATATGGGATTAACTGAGGTTACTCAGGTCATATATTGTTCAAAGGCAAGACATAAATATTAATCAGCTCACAGACTATGTAGTTCAAAGGGCCACTCATGTCATAGAGGCTACACAGGTCATAGAGGCTACTTATGTCATAGTGAGTAAGCAGTTTATAGAGACTAGGTAGTTCAAATCTAATAAGCAAGCATGGAGTCTACACACATAATAGAGTCTATGAAGGTCAAAGAGATTATGTTGATGAAAGACACTACAGTCTATAGAATCTACTCAAGTTAGAAGGTATCTGGGCAACAGAATCTACACCGAACATGGATGCTATGCAGGACCTGGGGGCTACACATATGAGAAGCTACTCAGTTAACAGAGGCTACTGAGGTCATAGAGGACACACAAGCAATAGCAACTATTCAGTCTACAGATACTACACAGGCCAAAGGAGCTACTAGGATTGTAGAGGTCATACAAGTCATAGAGTTTACTTAGGCCATTAGAGGCTGTCCTAGAGGATAATCAGAGCATAGGAGCTGCAAAGCAAATCACACAAACTAAGAAAGTCAGAAGATAACTTTCCTGGTAATAGAGGTTAATTAGTTCATATTAATATTCAAGATTTTAGGCTATTCAGGTCTTGAATGCTGCCTATGTAATAGAGATGACTCAGGTCATCAATAACACTCAGGCCATAAAGCCTTCACATATCATAGATTCTACACAGCTCATAAAGTCTACTCAACACATAGAGGCTCTTCATGTCATAGAGGCTTCTCAGGTCATAAAGACTACACATACCACAGAGGCTATGCAAACTAAGGGGCTACTCAGGTCATAGAAGTTGCAAAGGTGATACAAGCCATGCAGATCATATAGGCTAATAACTACATAGATAATATTGAGGCCATAGAAGCTATGCATGTCTGGAGAATATTCAGGTCATAGGAGCTATGAATGTCATTGAAGCTACTCATGTTGTATAAGTTAGACAGTTTATATAGGCTGCTAAATTTGAGACTCTTCAGATCAAAGAGGCTGCATAGATTATAGAGTCCACTCAGGCCATAAACACTACACAGGCAATGGAAGATACCTAAGGCCTTTGAGGCTTCTCAGGTCATAGCAAATAACTAGGCAATACAACTACTCAAGTTCTTTGTGTTACTCAGGTCATAAAGTTTATACTTACTTACTCAGGACATGGAGGCTAAACAGGTCATAGAATCTCCTGAAATTACTGAAACTCTTCAAGTCATTCACAGTACTCAGGTCATAAAGCCTACACAGATCAGAGAAACTTCTCCAGTTATAGAGTGTTACAGATTATCAATGCTAAGCAGGTCATAAAGGATACCCAAGTCATAAAAGTTACAATGATCATGGAGACTATCAGTTACTATAGGCTTTTGGAGCCAGTGAGGTTCCCAATCAACAGGAGCTACTCATAATAATAAGTATAATGCAGATGGGAGTATCTGGGTTCATTTGGGCTATGCAGGTCATAGAGCATACACAGTACATTGAAGCTACACAGTTAGAAAGGCCAGGAATGTCACAGTGATTACTGAGGTAACAGAGGTTATTCAGGAAAAACTACACAGTTCATAGAGAACTTCTAGTTAATAGAGGCTACTCAGGACATGGAAGACACAGACATAATGGATGTAACACAGATCATAGAGGCTATGCAGGACATAGAGGTTATGCAGGACATAGAGGTTAAGCTGTTCATAGAATTTGCTCAGTTTATCAGTGTAAACCAGCAGTAGAGTCTCCCTAGAACATATGTGATACCCAGCTCATAGAAAACCCTCAAGTTGCAAGGTTATGCAGTTTAAGAAAATTATTTACTCGGTAGAAGTTATATAGGTTGTGCTATTAAAATCATTTATGCTTCTCAGGTCATAGAGGATACTCAGACTATAGGAGCTACACATGAACTTAGGTTACTCGAGTCATATAGGTACTCAGGCCATAGAAGCCATGCAAGTCATAGGGGTTATGTAGGTTATACAGGCTACATATGTCATAGAGTTTTGAGAGATCACAGGGGCTATGCGGGTCATAGAGTCTTCTCAGATATTTAGGAAACTGAGGACATAAAACTATGTAAGTAATAGAGGCTTAGCAAGTCCTAGTGGCTACTCAGAGCTTCTAGTCTACTAAGGCCATAAAAACAATACAGGTCATAGAAGCTATACAGGTCACAGAGATTTGTCATAATGTCTGCTGAGGTCAGAGAGCCTGATCAGGGCATTCATGCTTTTTAGATCATAATAACTATGCAGTTAATAGAGGCTGCACAGGGAATGGAAGGCACACAGGTCAGGGTGTTGCGTAGGCCACAGGAACTGCTCAGGCCATGAAGGGTGTGCAGACCACAGAGACAACTCAGGCCACAGAGGACACACAGATCAGAGCGGTCAAGCAGGTCGTAAAAGTGCTCAGGTCCTTCAGGATGCTAAGGCCATAAAGGCTGCATCGGAGACTATGCTGGCCACTAATGGTATTCATGCTACAGAGCCTATGCAGGTCATAGGTGTTGTGCAGTTTCCAGAAGCTGGCTAAACACATTCTAGAAACTATTTAGGTCATCGAAGCTTCTCAGGCAATTCTGGTAAATTAGAACATAAAGTCTCCATGGGACACAGACATCAGAAAATAAGGAAAAGACACATATGTAAAGTTTATAGAGTCTACTCATTGGCTACACACATCATTGAGGCTACAAGGACATAGAGGCTATTACAGACCTAAAGCTTACAGACAAAATATATGTTGCTCTAATGGTGCAGTATACTGAGTCATAGAGGCTACTCAGGTTACAGAGAAAACTTAGGCAACAGAGGCTATGCTGGTCACACAGGCTTTGAAAGGCTTTAGGTGATACTCAACCCATACAGGTTAAAAAAACCATGGAGACTGTCCATACATATAGGCTAGTGTACTCAGAGCTTCTAAGGTAGAGGAGGCCATAGATTACACAGGCCACAGAATTTACTCTGTCCATGAAGTGTACAAGGTACTAGAAGCTTCCCAGTTTATGGAAGCTATGCAGTTAATAGATGATCATCAGATTAGAGATATTGCAAGACCAATCAGGTAATTTAGGTTTCTTTGGACCTAGAGACTACACAGGACATAGAGGAGACATGGGTCAGGGATAATATGCAGGACATATATGTAATGTACATTATAGAGGCTACTCAGGCCATATAGGCTATGTAGGCCACACAGGCTACTTAGACCACAGGAGCTATGCAGGGCACAGGAGCTTTGTAGATCAGAGGATCTATCATCAACACTTAGGCAACTGGAGGATGTTCATGCAATAATATTTAGGAAGATTATATAATGTACAAAGGTAAGAGAGGCTATGCAGGCCATCAAAGCCATGCAAGGAAGAAGGGTATGTTTTTCATGAAGCTGTGTAGCCCCTAATGGCTACTAAGTTCTTTAGGCTTCTCAGGCCATAAAAGCAACTCAGATCATAGTGGTTACTGAAGTCCTATAGGCTAGTCAGGCCATGAAGACTACACAGTTCATATAGGCTGCTCAGGGCAAAGAAGTTAAGTAGGTCATGGAGTCTACTCAGGTAACAGAGGCAATGCAAGTCACTGATGTTACATCAGTCATAGATGCTACCTGATACCAAGAGGCTGCATAGGACATTGAGGATCCTTAGGCCACAGAAGTTATTCAGGCCAGAGATGATACTCAGGTCATCTCAGCTACTCGGGACCTAAAGGCTACTCAGGTCATAGAGACATCACAGGTCATATTGTCTATACTGGCCATAGACATTATGCTAGTCATAATACATTTTGAATTTCAAGAGGTTACTCAGGTCAGTTATACACTAATAAAGGCTATACATGGTAGGCAGGAATTTTCTACTTGTGAAATAGATGCTATACAGACCGTAGAAGCTACTCAGGACATAGAGGCTTCAAAAGACACAAATGCTAACTCAATTACTTGAAGATAGCCTGGCCCAAAGTTTTCTCAGGTCTTAGAGACTATAAAGGTCATAGAAGATAAATCACTGAGCCAAATATCTCAGTATTTATAGCTCTTATCAGGAAGCTTTCAATTGTCATAGGGGCAACTAAGATTATTTGGGTTAGTCAGGCCATAGAAGCTATGTAGAATACAGGAATGCACAGACCTTAGTGAATATGCAGACAATAGACTTCTCGTGTCATAATAGCTGTGTATGTGATAAAGGCTAGCAGGTCATGGAGGTTTTGCTGCCTATAGATGATCTGCCTACCATACATGCTACCTTGGC
Source organism: Xerus rutilus (assembly GCA_028644305.1). Taxonomy (NCBI): domain Eukaryota; kingdom Metazoa; phylum Chordata; class Mammalia; order Rodentia; family Sciuridae; genus Xerus; species Xerus rutilus. The sequence continues at coordinate 4,726,097 of JAQQSJ010000020.1, forward strand.
CAGAGAGGCCTTTTAGGTTACAGAGGCTACACACATCATAGAACCTACATAAGTCACAGAGGGTACACTGGCCATAGACATTACCTAGGTTATATAATTTAGATGGATTACAAAGATTTTTCAGGTATAGGGGCTATAAAATTCATCAAGGGTAATAAGCCCACACAGACAAGGGAGATAATTTAGGCTACTCCAGTTATAAGGTTAGTCATGTCATAAAGGTTACTCAGGTAATATTAAATACAATAATCATGGAGGCTACCCTGTTCATAGAGCCTACTCAGAGCATAGAAACTACAAATATTATGATAGATGCAGTGGTAATAGAAGATGTTGAGGTCATTTAGACTACTCAGGCCATTAAGGTTATGCAAGTGCAGAGATTGCACAGATAATTGAGACTAACCAGGGCTTAGATGCTACACAGGACTTAAAAGCTAAAGAGGCCATAGAGACTCATTATGACATAGAGGCTTTACACAACTTAGAGATACTTCAGGCAATATAGTTAACTCATGCCATAGAGCCTATGTAGGACATGAATGCTTCTAAGTTTATTTAGGCTACTCAGGCCATAGACTTTGCAGAGGTCATAAAGGCAGTGCAAGGAATAAATGTTATTCTGATCAGGGAGCTCTCAATTGTCATAGGGGCTACTAAGATCATTTGGGTACTCAGGCCATAATGGCTACACAGGTCATAGAGTCTACTCAGACCATAGAGGTACCGAGGCCATAGTGTCTATTTAGGGCATCTAGGCACCTCAGGCCATGATTCGTATGCAGGTGATTAAGTCCATGCAGTTTATAGAAGTTAT
>JAQQSJ010000020.1:4735614-4754380 GCA_028644305.1 Xerus rutilus
TTCCAGGAACTGAAAGGGGACATAGGAGGCACTGTCATGGTTGAACTGTAAATAACTATAGGTTGAATACCTGCCAAATCATGTTTTCCTGAGTCATGTAGCTAGCCCACCCTATAATAACCTCTGAAACCCTCACTTTGGGGTCACTCTCTGAAGGAAAGGAGAGCTGACCCCAATCGATTGGCCTGTGTGCCTATTTTCTCAATAAACTTTGCTGCTTCTGCAGAGTTGTCTGGGCTGTACTTGTTGGGGAGAGGTGTGGGTTGGATGCAACATATTGTCCCCTGGACAGTTTATACAATGGAAGGCTGACTATTATGGCCAATGTGAATAGCAGGCCATTTGCAATAATGCTACGGGAGTGCAATTAACTGCAGAAAGACTACAGGTGGAGGGCTCATACCTCTCCCTTGCCACTCAAGTGCAGCGGCCACCCCACTATTTTGGTCAAGTACATCTTTGTGCTCAGAGAGCAATAAGATGGCTTCCATCCTCTGCCAGGACCCAGTCCTTAAGAAAATTAATACAAAAGGCCAATGAGTCATTTCCAGATTTCATGGTGAGGTCCATTGAAAAAGTTAACAGGAAAGTTAGCCATTTGGGGTCAGCAGAGGAACTTATAAAAACATTAGTTTATGAGGGAGCTAATTCAGAATGCTGGAAAACAATTGCTCTGGTCAGGCAAGTTTAAATAGAGGACTGGATTCTAGCTTGCAGAGACATAGGTACCCCTAGTTACTCTGTCGCTGTAATGGCAGAAGCTTTTGCTTCCATGATTAAAATAAGGGATGGTCCACAGCCATCTGAGGAAAAAGGACAATGTATCTGTTGGGGTTGTGGGGGAAAAGGACACATAAAAAGAGATTGCCCTTCCTTTCAAATCAGGAACAATCATCATCGTCTCCCATTGGTATGTCTTAGATGTAAAAAGGGGCTTCACTGGGCTAAATCTTGTACTTCCAAAATGCTTAATTTAAACTCCCAATGAGGTACCCTTCAGTCCCACAAATAAGAAGGAATTCCAAGACTGGACATAAGAGACAGATAATTTAGACTATTCCTATCAGTTCAGGCAAGGTTAGAATGCAAGTTAATTTAAATGCAAAGGCATAATAGATACTGGAGCAGATAATACCATAATGAGAAAGGAGGAAATATCTCTACATTGGAAGGTTAAGGCTGGACCCCAATTAAGAGGGGTAGGAGGAAATCAAGAATCATGGAAATTGGCAAGGCCTATTTCCTGGGAAGATGCAGATGGAGATAGGGTGGTTATAAAACCTTTGATAGCTGAAGGTCTCCCATTTAATTTGTTTGGAAGAGATCTCTTAGAGGATATGGATGCTGTAGTTACCACTGATGACAAAGCCTTTTGATGTTATTTTCAGGTCTAATCATCCTCCAAATGACTGGTTGCACCCTCAATCCTAATGGCTACTTCTCACCCTTACCCTATCCTGTTAATATGGAACATAACAGAGCCCATATGGACAGAGCAGCAGCCTATTTCTCATGAAAAAATATCCTATTTGAAGCCGTTAGTACAATAACAGTTAGATTGGGGACATATTGAACCTGCTAATAGTCCCCACAATTCTCCCATATTTATTATTCAGAAAAAGGACAAAGGCAAATGGTGCCTCCTACAAGATTTAAGAAATATAAACAGACATGCAAAAAATGGGAACATTACATACTGATTACCCCATCTTTCAATAATTCCTGCCTCTTGACATTTACTTACAGTAGATATAAAAGACTGTTTCTATTTCATACCACTCCATCTTAAGGAAAAACAGGATTTTTGCTTTCTTTGTGGGAACCTAATCACTCCTTGCCCACATTAAGATATCAATGGAAAGGTTTACCCCAGGGAATAAAAAATAGTCCAACCATGTGTCAGGCATATGTGGTATATCCCATGCACCCACTTTAAGGGCTTTGTTCTTGCATTCATTACATGAATGATATTTTCCTAGCTCATAAGGATTCAGAGAAATTACAAACCTGCTTAGCTTTATTAATACAGGACTTAAAAGTTTTAGGGCTAACTATAACATCAGAAAAGGTGCAGTCTTCTCCCCAATTCACTTTTCTAGGTTATCAAATCTCAACTACCATACAACCAATGTCTCTTAATCTTCAAGTAAAGACAGAATATTCTTTAACTGAATTATAACAATTGTGCGGAACCTTAAACTGGAACTGATGCTCTTTGGGGATATCTACTTCCCAATTATTGCCTCTCTTTAACTTATTAAAAGGTTATCCATCACCAACCTCAAGTAGACAAATAACACCTGAAGAAAAACAATGTATTGTCTTAATTAACAAATCTTTACTTAAAGCTAACTTAGCTAGGTATGACCCTACAATGGACATAATAGCTATTATTTTTAATAATAGAACTCCTATGGCATTTCTTTGGCAATATAATGGTCCTTTATATTGAGAACATTTCTCCTTGACTGATGCCTCTAAGATTACTTCAAACATCCAAAATCTTTGTAATTTACTTATGAAAATTAGAAGACAGTTAAATATAATATACAATCAAGAGCCTGATGTAGTCATATGGCCTCTTACTGCTGTCCAAATAGAACATTTACTACCCAACATTTGTGATCTCCAGATAGCCATAGAAGGGCTTTCTGGACAATTTTCTAATCATTGTCCTTCAGATAAGATTATTCAAAGCCTGAGGCAATTGGAATTACAAATCAAAACTCACTCTGGACCTTCTCAAGTAGCTATACCTGAAACTTTAACTGCTTTTGTGGATGCCAATAAGACAACATTTGGATTTTATATACCTCAAACTAAGGTAGATAAAAAATATCACCATAATTATTCTGTACAAATTGAAGAGTTACTGGGTCTCTCATATCTGTTAATAAATCATCCTGATCAACCCCTTAATATTTTCTGTGATAGTCTATATGTAGTCCAAACTGCCCAGATAATAGAAATTCCTTTTTAAAACCTGACAAGGAAAAGGTAATTCCCTTTTTGGTGCAATTACAAATAATATTAGAAAAAAAGACAATTCCCATGGTATACACAACATATAAGATCACATACCAATATACCTGAAGCACTTGCTAAAGGAAATAATCATATAGATAAATTCATAGGATCAATTATTATACAGGCTAGGGAACTTCATAATAAGCTTCATATGTGAACATTATCTCTACACACACTGTTTCCAACAGTGCAAAAATTTCACCAGACTACGCAATAAATGCATGCCTTTACTTCCATTAGGCCCATTACAACCTCAAGGGATAAATGCCAGAGGACTAATACCTAACTACCTATGGCAAATGGATGTAACACATGTTCCTCAGTTCGGTAATCAAATATATGTCCATGTAATTATAGACACATACTCCTCTTTTACATGTGCCTTTGCTCAAACTAGAGAAACAACCAAACATGTTATTACAGATTTATTAATGGCTATTAATATTATGGGAGTACTCTGGTCTTTAAAAACAGATAATGGACCAGCTCTTGTTTCACGAAAATTTAGAACCTGGTGTGACTCCTGGCATATTAAACATATCACAGGGATTCCATATATTCCTCAAGGATAAGTCATAATAGAATGTAAAAACAGGATTTTAAAAGAGGCCTTAATAAAAGAAAAGGGGGAAATGGAGGGAATAACAAGACCCTCACCTTTTTTGCAATTACAAAAAATTGTTGTAACACAATTTTTTAAAAACTTTTGACAAACATGGACTTTCCCCAATGGCTAAACACTGGGGCTCAATGCAACAAACAACAGTTTTACCTCTAGTGTATTGGAAGGATCCATCCTAAAATCAATGAGGGGTCCTGATCCTTTGTTAACCTAGTGGAGAGAGTTTGGTAGTGTATTTCCAGATTCAGAACTGCATCCTGTGTGGATCCCTGGATGAAATGTCAAACCAGCCACCGACTGCCCAGATAAATTGACTCAATTTGAAAGACCCTCTGGAGGAGTCACAGTCAAAGGGGCATCAGATAAACACATCCAAAACTCCTCCAGTGACCTGGGGAGGCCTTAAATGTGTTTCTCAACAGGCTCAAGATATGAGCCCAGAACCTAATCCTTCTCTGACTACTTTTTATCTATTAATATGCACTATTGTTACTGCCAATTCTCAATCTCCCTCTAATAGTGGTTCCTAACTGGGCTTATTGTTCAGTTAAATTACACTAATTTACATGTGATACACTCTGTTAATTTCTTTGTACTTGACAAGCTATACTTCTAACTTTCTCCTCTAAATTGCTTATCATAAAAATGCTCCTGTCAATAGTAATTCTATGATTAATTCTTTAATGTCTCAATCAGAGGATCCAAAAATAAAAAGATCATCAAAAACTGACTTAAAAGAAAAGAGGGATATGTAGGAGACAGGGTCACACAGGTGTGATTCAAGGGAGAGCTGCCAGGCTGAGCAGGTGGGAACACCCTGGTCTCTCTGGTCTTGGAATGCCAAGACTTGGCACTAGCTCCTTGCTAACTGATGAACTCGGAGACTTCTCTCCCCCTAGCCCCGACTCTTTGCCAACTGATATATCAGGCCTGACTGCTCTTCACTGACCTACATAAGCTCTATGACTGCTGAAGCTTTTGTGGTGTCAAAAGCCTATATTCCCTTTGTAGCCTCAATGAATACACACAGGTCAGAGATGTTATGAAGGACATAGAGGGAACTCAGGTCAAATAAGCTGAACAGTTCATAGATGCTACCCAAGGCATTGAGCCACATCAGTTATACAGGTTACTCTATCAGAAAAGCCACAGAGGCTACACAGAAAATAGAGGTGAGGTGGATCTTAGAGGTTAATTAAAATAGAGTCTGTGCAGATTATAGAGGAAACTCAGAGCACAGTGGCAATGTGAGACAGAGTCTATGCAGGTAACAGAGTATAAGCATATTATAAAAGCTGTTAAGAGCAGAGATGCTACTCAGAACATGGAAACTATAAAGGCTATAGAGTCTCTGACCATCATAGAGGCTAGGCAGGCTATAGAAGTTATATATATCAAAATCACTACTCAGGGTAGAGTTTACAAAGACCAAAGAGGATGCAAAGGCCATAGGGGTAGGCAGGTAATGAGTGTACACAGGTCACAGGCTATTCAGGGTATAGATGCTTTTCAGGACCTAGAGACTGTACAGATCATACAGACTGTTCAGGCCATAGACAGTACACCAGCCATAGAGAATAACTAGACTGTGGAGGCTATTCAGGACAATAAAATTACACAAAAACAGAGAGTACACAGTTTACAGAATATACTGAGGCTGCAGAAGCTGTAAACAGCATACATGCAACTTAACTCACATTGAATATTCAGGTAACTGAAGCTGTTCCGAGCAAGGCTACTACCCAGGTAGTAGGATATGCAGGTCATAGGGGCTACTAAGGCCATTTAGGTTACTCATATCATAGAGGATATCCAGCCTACAGTAGCTACTCAAAACATTAGGCTATAAATTCAGAGAGGTTACTCAGGCTGTAGAAATTATGCAGGTCACAGAAACTACTCCGATCTTAATGGCTAGGCTGACTATAGTCTGCTACTGTCATAGTATCTGCACAGATCATAAAAGATACTCTGATTATATAGGATATGCAAGTTATACACAGATGTAGGTCATGGTTTATGACAATCATAGAGGATACACAGGCCAGAGAGGCTATTCATTTTATAGAGGATACTCAGAACATAAAGGATACAAACATCATTGTGGCTACTGAGGTAAAAAAATGATACTAAAATTATTAAAGATATTCATGTCATAAAATCTATGCAGATCACAAAGCTGCTGGCCGAAAGAGACTATTCAGGATGTAGATGCTATGCAGGCCATAGGGGCTACTCATGCCATGGAGGATACATAGGCCAAATACTTTATTCAGGAACTAGAGGCTAAGGCCAAACTGGCTATACAGGCCACAGAGGCTACTATGGTCATTTAGGATATTAAAAATATAAAGAAAGCAAAGGTCATAGAACCTAGCATGGTCATAATGTCTACTATGATGAAGAGTCTACATGGATCACACTGGCTAATTTAGGTCATAGAAGTTCTAGCAGTTATAATGGCTACCCAGCACATATAGAGTAAGCAGGCAATAGAGTCTCTTCAGGGCCAAGATAGAAAGAAGGTCATAGGAGTTATTCAGCACACAGAGAACATGCAGGTCTTAGAGGCTATTCAGACCAGAAAGGCTCATCAAGCCTAAAGTCTACTTTGGTCTTGTAGGCTCTACAGATCACAGAAGGTATGCTAGTTACCCAAGTTGAAGAGGACATAAAGTACATATTTGAAAGCTATTACATAGACTTAGAGACAACTCAGGTCATAGACGCTATAGAGATCTTAGAGCTAACTCAGGCATAGGGTTGTGCAGGTCCTCCAGGGTACACAAGATTATATTTCCTACAAAGTTTATAGAGACTACTCACACTCCAAAGGCACAAAGATATTCACAAGCTACTGAGGTCATTAAGGCTACTGGAATCATGTTGGTTTCTCAGACTATAAAGGATATGCAGATCATAGAGACTGTGAATACTACAGAGGCTACATAGGTCATAGAGTATGCATAAGTAATAGAGATTATACTGGTCATTGTGGTCAGGAAGATCATTTAGCTACTCTAGAGGAACAGAATCAACAGGAAGTCTAAGTATAAAAAGGGGATTTATTAGGGTGGCTTTTGTGACCAGAAGCTGGGTTGTCCACAATGACTGACTTCAGGCTTGAGAGCTGGAAGAACCAGTATTTCTGCAGTCCAAGAGGCTGAAGCCCCATAACAGGAGAGGTCAATGATGCTACTATAGTCTGAGACCAAAGGTTTCTGGAAAATTCCTGCAGAGACCACTTGGGAAGGGTGAAGAAGTGAGTTTGGTGCCTCAAACCATCACAGCAACAATCAAGATCCCATTCAAGAAGAATCCCGTTTGCATCTGCTGCTGCTTCCTTGTTCCAACTTTTATTTCATCCAAGCCATAATCCTATTGGATATAGCCACCCAATCTTAGAGAGTGTCTCCATTTCAGTCAGCCATCCAACATGCCAACAATTTCTAGACACACTCTCATTAACACACTCATAAGCCCCTTAATCACTGGCCTTTCTTAATCCAAACAAGTTGACAATTTAAACTAATCATTGAAAATCTACCCCTTGTCAACTTGATATCCAAATATAACTCTTCACATTATATATAATCTCCAAATAGACACAATAACAAGGTCACAATTCCACCTAATATAACTATCCTGTCTACAACCTAATGCAGTAGTTATTTTCCAAGATTACAAGAAAAAAACAAAAAAATACTGATGATTAGTCAATCAATATTACATTATGAATAACGAGAGTTATATTTCCTCTTAATGCATTTGTAACTATGCCCATATATATTCTTAGTGGAATCAGGAAGACTTGCATCATTGGCAATTACAATCCTCATTTCTGTGACTGGGCATGTGGTCATAGTTGGTATTTACAATTATCTTCTTCCATTGCTCATTCTGTATCCCCCTACCTTCAGCAAGCACCTCAGCAGGTATTGGCTCTTTACCTGGAGATGTGACCCACAAATTCATTCCTTAAGGGTCTTAGATGTTTGTCATCTTGCCTGGATTGGATTGTTGTATCATTCTACTGATTTAATAACAGAAAAAGGTAATACCAATAGATGCCCTAATGGATCTCCTGCACTCCAGGAGTATGCTCCCTTACCTCCATCTTAAAGTAACAATACCACATCCTCTTGGTAATCTGGATCCATCACCCCCATCTGCACTGTAATTCCCTTTGTAGCCTGATGACCCAGAGGCATGTGGAGCCCAAAGTCACCTGTGGGAATTATTAACTTTCAGTTTAAAAAAATTAATGGTCTGAAGATAATAAGGTAGCAAGAACAGGAAGCAAAATCTTTCCTAGTGGTTTACTAGGGGCAATGGTGATGGGTAACATTTCTGTCTCCATTCATAGATTCCTGGACCCACGAATTCCAGCAATAGGAAGGGAAGAACCATATAGTGGATGCTGATTCAGAGTATAGACATCTTTCTAAAGAACCTTGCCCTAGCCCTGAAATGTATTGCGACATAACTGGCACTATAACTGCATCTTCAATAGTTCACTAAATTGCTGTATCAAACTAGCTGCTGCAGGATGGTGGAGAACATGCCACAGCCAGTAAATCCAATGAGTGTGAGCCCATTGCCTCACTTATTGGTCCATCAAGTCAGTTTCTTAGTCCAAAGAAATGCTGTGCAGAATACCATGATGAGAGATAAGGCATTTTGTAAGTCCATGAATAGTAGTTTTGGCTGAAACACTACGTGCAAGGAAGACAAGTACATATCCAGAATAAGTTTTTTCCAGTAGGGACAATCTGCTGACCTTTCCATGATGAAAATTTTCCAATATAATCAATCTTCCACCAGGTTGCTGGTTGATCGCCACAGGAAGTGATGCCATATCAGAGGCTTAGTATTGGTCTCTGCTGCTGGCAAATTGGGCACTCAGTATTGGCTGTATGCAAATCTGCCTTGGTGAGTGGAAGTCAATGCTGCTGAGCCCATGCATAACCACCAAGCCTGCCACCATGACCACTTTGTTTATGAGCCCATTGGTCAATGACAGTGGTTTCTGAGCAGAGGTTGACTGCTATTCATAAATTGAATCATACTATCTACCTGTTTATTAAAATCTTCATCTGCTGAGGTCATATTTTGCTGAGCGTTTACATGAAACATAAATATCTTTAAATTATTTGCCCATTCAGAGATATCTACACACATGCCTCTTTCCCAAAAGTCCTTGTTGCCAATTTTCCAATTATATTCTTTCCAGTTTTCTGACTAGCTAGCCAAACCATTGGCCATGGTCATGATTCATTGTACAGTCATGCATCTGGCCATTTTTCCTGCCAGCCAAAGTGCACGTTTAGATGCTCTGCCCAAAATTCTGTCTGTTCTGATGATTTCTCTTTACTACTGTCCTTCAGAATCATTCTAGAAAAGGACCACTGCCCACTTCCGAGTGGCACCTGCATATCATACAGAGCCACCTGAAAACCAGGCCCCAGTCTTCTCTTCCTCTGTTAATTGACCATTAGGTACACCCCATGATGCCATAGGTTTGTGATGAGGAACCGAATGTACTGTAGCAGTAGGAGGAGCCATGGACAATGGGGTCACTTCTTTATGTAACCTGCTTGTGCCTTTCAGTCCCTCATGTGCTTGATCATGTATTTTCACTTGATGGCAGAGTGCTACTGCACACTTCCAGCTTTGTGGCTTGGTGGGTCATATAAAATCCAGTGTAAAATGGGAACCTCAGTTTGCACAGTAACCTGGTGGACCATGGTCAAATATTCAGTTTCCACTAAGTCCAAGTAAAAGGCCAAGAGCTTTTTCTTAAATGGACAATAGTTGTCTGCAGATGATGACAGGGCCTTGATCCTAAATCCCAATGACCTCCTCTGTGATTCTGGACTCCACCCAAAACAAGAAGCTTTTCTAGTCACTTGGTTGATGGGCCCACAGCACTGGACTCCTAAAGGCTTTACTGAAATTGAAGACCCTTAAATTTTAGTGGGGATTATTTTTCACTCTCTGATATGCAAATGATTCACTATCAAGTTCAATTGGTTGCTACATCCTGTCCAGTTGGTACAAATAAAATAATGTCATCAATTTAATGAAACAGTGTAATAATTTGTGGAATACAAAGATGTTCAAGGTCTCTGTGAACTAAGCTGTGACATGGTGCTGGAGAGTTGATATAATCTGAGGAAGGACAGTGTAGGTATATCACTGGCCTTTCCAGCTGAAAGCAAACTGGCTTTGGTGGTCTTTAAACACCAGCATGAAAAAGAAAGCATGTGCCAAATCAATAGCTGCACAACAGGTACCAGGAGATGAATTGCTCTGCTCTAACAAAGGGACCACATGTGTTAAAGTAGCTGAAATCAGAGTTACCACCTGATTAAGATTACAGTAATCAATTGTCATTCTCCAAGACCCATCTCTCTTCTTCACAGGCCAAAAAGAATAGTTAAAAGGAGATGTTGTGGGAATCAACACTCCTGCATCCTTCAGGTTCTTGACGGTGGTACTAATTTATGCAATCCCTTCAGGAATACAATATTACTATCTATTCACTATTTTACCAGGTCCATACCTGGTATGGAAGCTTCCATTTAGCCCTCACTCCACATGTTAGAGAACCCATGCAGGAGTTGTGCCAAATGCTGAGTGTATCTGTCCTGATTATATATTCCAAGACGGGAAAAAAACACAGGATGATTTGAGGGCCCACTATAAGCACTGTGCATCAGACTTTGGCCAAAACTTTATTGATCACCTTACTTCCATATCCTCTACTTTTCTTGGAGGTCCACAATGATGTTTTGTGTCTCCTGGAATTGATGTCAATTTAGAGTCTGACCCATGCTGCAACCCAGACCAAAGCCCAGGAACACCTCCAGGAAACCCCAGAATAAGCATAGGCCTAATTCAGGCCAAGGGCTGCCTTCACCATTTTGCACCAGAGCTTCTGCTGACATACGGAAGTCCAGGCCCAGGCCCAGACCCACCTCTGTGGACACTTGTGGAAGCCCAGGTCAAGTTCAGGCCCAGGATCACTGCCAAAGACCTGTGTGAGAGCCTAGGCCCACAACCACCCTTGCACAGAGTTCAGGTCCTTGTGGTAGCTCCCTTTCTGAATTCCTCTTGGAACACTGTAGTCATCACCATTGCCCTCCTCATGTAGTAGCCTCCAAATTGGGACAACAGACAGAGCCTGGAGGCAGCTGCCCACCACAGCTCAGTATGCCACATTGCTGCATCTCTGATCATTCAGCCCAAAGCCATTTAAGTCTCACCCTTTCAGTTCCATCTCCGAAAGTGTTTGCATCATCTTGGGCCACCCCCACTGCCATCTTGAGTTACCTTCACTACTGTGGCCACTATCTTTAGTTGCAGTAGAGGTACAGGTAATCTGTAGTGGCACTAAAAAATTATAAGATAGAAACCACAACACCTCATATCTGCACTGCAGGAAAGAAAGACACAAAATCAACATGAACAAAAAAGGGAAGAAAGTGCCCCAAATAAATCAAGATACTACAATAATACAATCCACTGACAGAATGAAATGTCAGTGAAAGAATTCAAATGTATATAGTTAAAATAATCTTTAAATTAAATTATGACTTTAGTAAGCAAATACAGGCAAAAATTTATCACTACAACAAAGAGATAAGGGAGCAAATACAGGTATTAAAAGATTACTTCAAGAAAGAGCTAGAACTTGTAAGAAAAAATCAGAAGTTCTTGAAATAAAGAAAACAATAAACCAAATTTAAAAAAGAATCAATAGAAAGCATCAACAAAAGACTAGATAACTTAAAAGACAGACCTCAGATAATGAAGACAAAATATACAGTCTTAAAAATAAAGTTGTCCACACAGTGATGATAGTAAGAAATTACGAACAGAATATCCAAGAATTATGTGACAGCATCAAAATACCAAATATTAGACTTATTGGGATAGAAGAAGACACAGAGTTTCAAACCAAAGGTATGCACAATCTCTTCAATAAAATAATATCAGAAAATTTCCTAAATTTGAAGAATAAATTGGAAAATCAAACACAAGTGTCTTACAGGGCACCAAATTTACAAAATTACAACAGATTTACACCAAGACACATTAAAATGGAAATGCCTAGCATACAGAATATAGATAGAAATATAAATGCCCAAAGACAGAGGAATCAGATTACAAATATGAGGAGACCAATACAAATCTCAGCAGATTTTCAACCCAGATCCTAAAAGCCAGGTGATCCTGGAACAAAATATACCAAACTTTGAAAGAAAATGGATGCCAACCAAGAATATTATATCCAGTAAAATTGAGCTTCAGATTTGATAATAAAATAAAACTTTCCATGTTAAAAAATGTTAAAAGAATTTGCAGTGACAAAACTTGCACTACAGAGCATCCTCAGCAAAATATTACATGAACAGTAAATGATAACTAACAATGAAAATCTACAAAGAGAGGAACCACAGCAAAGGAAGACCAAAGACAGAAGAAACCAAGTCAAATTAAAAACCAGTCAAATTAAAAGAACCAAAATGACTGGGAATACAAATCATATTTCAATAATAAATTTGAATGTGAATGGCCAAAATTCATCAATTAAAAGACACAGACTGACAGACTAGATTTAAAAAGACCCCAAAATATGCTGTTATCAAGAGACTCATCTCATATGAAAAGACATCCACAGACTAAAGGTGAAAGGGTGGGAAAAATGCATCACTCACATAGACCATGTAAACAAACAGGGGTTTCCATCCTCATATCAGATAAAGTGGATTTCAAATCAAAGTTAATGAAAAAGGACAAAGAAGAACATTTTATTCTGCTTAAGGGAACCATACATCAACAATACATAATAAGCATAAATATCTATGCTCCAATGGGGCATCAATGTATATCAAAAACAAAACAAAACAAAAACAAAACCTTTCACAACTATTGAATAAAATAGACCACAATACAATAATACTAAGTGACTTAACACACCTCTCTCATCACTGGATAGATCAAACAAAAATTAAACAAAGAAACCATAGAACTCCATAAAAATAATTTAGGTTTAACGGATATATATAGAATATTTCATCCATTAGTGAGTGAATACAACTTTTTTTTTCAGTAGCACATGGATTCTTCTCCAAGATAGATAATATGTTATGCCACAAAGCAAGTTTTTGCAAATACAAAAAAGAAAAATTAGAAATACTATGCTGCATTCTATTTTACCTAATGGAATAAAATTAGAAATCAATGACAGATTAAAAATAGAAACTACTCCAACACGTGGAGACTCAATAATATGCTATTGAATGACATATGAATAGAAGACATCAGAGCCGGGCATGGTGGCACAAGCCTGTAATCCCAGTACTTTGGCGGCTGAGACATGTGAATCACAAGTTCAAAGCCAGCCTGAGCAACCATGGGGTGACAAGCAACTCAGTGAGATCCTGTATCTAAATACAACAAGAAATAAGGATGGCTCAGTGGTTGAGTGCCCCTGAGTTCAATCCCTGGTACCAAAATCAAACAAAGAATGCATCAGGGAAGAGATAAACAAATTATTAAAGATAAATGAGAAATTTAATACATCATATCAAAACTTCTGGGGCATTATGAAGGCAGTTCTAAGAAGAAAGTTTATTGCATTAAGCCCATTCATTAAAAAAACAAAAAGTCAAAAACATAAATAACCGGACACTCATCTCAAATACCTAGAAAAATAGGAACAAACAAACACCAAAAGAAGAAGGCAGAAAATAATAAAAAACAGGGTTGAGATCAATGAATTTGAAGTCAAAGAAAAATTCAAAAAATTGATGAAACAAAAGTCTAGTTTTTTTGTAAAAAAAAAAAAACATTAAAAACCTTAGCTATGATAACAAAAAGGAGAGAGAAAACCCAAATTACAAAAATTTGTAATGGAAAAGAAAATTGAAACACAGAAGGTAATTAGAAAATATTTTGAAAATTTATACTCCAGTAAAATAGAAAACCCAAAGGCAACACTAAATTTCTAGAGACTTATGACCTACCCAAACTAAACCAGGAGGACATACACACCTTAAACAGATCAATTTCAAGCAAGGAAATAGAAGATGCCATCAAAAGTCAACCAACCAAGTAAAGCCTGGGACCAATCAGATTGTCAGCTGAGTTCTACAAGACACACAGTGAAGAATTAATATCATTATTCCTCAAATTATTCCATGAAATAGAAAAGAAGGGAACACTTTCAAACTCATTCTATGAGACTAGTATCAGCCTAATACCAAACCAGACAGAGGCACATAGAAGAAAGAAACCTTCAGACCAATATCCTTGATGAATATAGATGCAAAAATTCTCAATACTTTTTGTCAAATCACATAAAAATGTATATTAAAATAATAGTGCACCATGATCAAATGGGGTTTATTCCAGGGATGCAAGGTTGATTCAACATACAGAAATCAATAAACATAATCCATCATATCAATAGACTTAAAGATAAGAATCATATGATTATATCAATTGATGAAGAAAAATCATTTGACAAAATATTGCACCCTTTCATTTTCAAAACACTAGAAAAACTAGAGATAGTAGGAATATACCTCAACATTGTAAAAACTATCTATGCTAAACCCAAGACAAATATCATCCTAAATGAAGAAAAATTGGAACCATTGCCTCTAAAAATGGGAACAAGACAGGGATGCCCTCTTTCACCACTGTAATTCAATATAGTCCTTGAAACTCTAGCCAGAGATATTAAACAGAAAAAATTAAAGGGATATAAATAGGAAAATATTTGAAAATATTATTATTTGCTGATGACATGATTCTTTATTTGGAGGATCCAATAAATTCACCAGAAGTCTTCTAGAATTAACAAATTAATTAAGTAGCAGAATATTAAATAAATACCCATGAATCAAATGTATTTCTTCACAGCAGTGATGAATCCTCTGAAAGAGAAATTAGACAAACTACTCCATTTACATTGGCCTCAAAAAATTGGGAGTTAACTTAACAAAAGAGGTAAAACACCTCTACAATAAGAACTACATGACACTAAAAAAAGTAATTGAAGATCTTAGAAAATAGAAAGATCTCCCATGCCCTTGGATAGGCAGAATTAATATTGTCAATGTGATTCCAAATAAAATCTCAACATCATTTCTTATAGAAATAGGAAAAGCAATCATGAAAATCATTTGGAATAATAACAGACCCAGAAGCAGGAGGCATCACAATACCAGATCTTAAAGTATACTACAAAGCTATAGAAAAAAAATAGTATGGTATTGGCACCAACTAGGCATGTACCAAATGGTACAGAATAGAGGACATAGAGACAAATCCACATGAATTCAGTTATCTTATACTAGACAAAGGCACACACACATACACAGACACACACACACACACACACAATCATTGCTTAGAAAAGTGGAAATCCATATGCAACAAAATGAAACTAAACCCCTCTCACCTTGCACAAAACTCAACTCAAAGTGAATCAATGACCTAGAAATTAGACCAGAGACTCTGTGCCTAATAGAAGAAAAAGTAGGCTAAACTATTCATCACTTCAGATTAGGCCCTAACTTCCTTAACAGGTCTCATAAAGCACAAAAAATAAAATTAAGAATTAATATATATGATGGATTCAAACAAAAAAGCTTCTTCTCAGCAAAATAAATAATCAATGAGGTGAATCAAGCCTACATTTGGGGAGCAAATTTTTGCCACATGCACATGAGTTAAAGCACTAATCTCCAGGATATAGGAAGAACTCAAAAAGCATAATAACACCAACAAAAAGTTAAACAACCCAATATATAAATGGTCTAAGAAGCTGAACAGATATGTCTCAGAAGTAAATATAGGATTGATTGACAAATATATTAAAAATGTTCAACATAACTATAAATTAGAGGAATGCAAATCAAAACTACTCTAAGATTTTATCTCATGCCAGTCAGAATGACAGTTATTAAGATTACAAGCAAGAATGAGTGTTGGCAAAGATGTGGGGGAATAGGCAGACTCATGCATTGCTGGTGGGACTGCAAATTTGTGCAAACAATCTGGAAAGCAATATGGACATTCCTTAGAAAACTTGGAATGAAATTACCGTTTGGCTCAGCTATCCCACTCCTTGGTCTATACCCAAAGAATTTAGAAACAGTGTACTACAGTGACACAACCACTTTAATGTTTATAGCAGCACAATTCTCAATAGCTAAACTATGAAACCAACGTAGATGGCCTTCAATAGATGAATAAATAAAGAAACTGTGGTATATATACACAATGGAATATTAGCATTAAAAGATAAAAAAATGCAGAGCATTTGCAGGTAAGTGGATGGAATTGAAGAATATCAAGCTAAGTGAAGTAATTAAATCCCAAAAAAACAAAGGCCAAATGTTCTCTTGCATAAGTAGTTGCTGATACTTAAGGTGGAGGTTGCACAGGAAGAATGGAGAAAATTTGGTCAAAGAGTAGGAACTGGGAGGAAAGGGGATATAGTTGTAGGAAGGACAGTGGAATGTGATAGACATCGTTGCCCTAGGTACACGTATGACTGCATATATGGTGTGATTTTACATCATGTGCAACAAGAGAAATGCAAATTTGTGCTCCATTAATGTACAATGAATTAAAGAATCTGAAAAATAAATAAATAAAATAAAATAGTAATTAAATAGAATTTTTTTAATGTTGCAGGAGAAAAAATATTGGTCACATTTCAAGATAAACTAATTTTAATTCTAACTCATTTCTCAAAACATACTCTGAAAAGAGGGCTTGGACATATATCTGAAAGAAAATGGGTGCCAATGAAGACTACTGTATCCAGCCAGATTATGCCGTAGAGTTGAAACTAACAACAAAAAATTCTGTGATAAATATAAACTAAATGAATCAATAACCAGAAAGCCTGCACTAAAAAAATACTCAATGACACATTTCATGAAGATAAATTAAAAATAAAAAATGGCATATAGATGAATTACACTAGAAAAAAGTTAAGTAAAAATAACTAAGTCAGAATTAAACATTGTAAATAAATGAAAATGGCAAGAAGTAAAAATCATGTCTATAATAAAATTGAATATAAAGGTTTCACTTTATGCATCAAAAGATATAGTTTGGCAGACTGAGTAAAAAGAAGAAACAATACGCTCTTTGCAAGAGACTCGTCATGAAAAAAGGACATCCACAAACTGAAGGTGAAAGGGTGGGAAAGGATATGTTATGCGAATAATTACCATAGAATGTATGGTAGTTATTTTCTTATCAGTCAAGTGGAATTCAAACAAAATTATTCAGAAGACGTGAAGAAAATTATCTCATCTAGGTTAAGGAAATTGTCCAAGAACATGATATAACACATGTAAATATGCCCCAAACAATGCTACATCTATGTAGATAAAATGGATATTCTGTGACTTTAAAAATCCAATAGACCAAAATGCAATAATTATGTGTGACTTTAACACATCTCTCTCATCACTAGATTGCCAATCCAGATATGCTTATTAATAAGACTTCAGAACTAATTAAAATTAGTCAGGTGGACCCAGCAGATAACTATAGAATATATCATCAATTAATGATATAATTCAATGTCTCAGAAGTGCATTCAATGTTTAGATCATACTTTAGGTCACAGAGTGTATCTTATAAAACACAAAGAGGTTGGGGTTGTGACTCAGTGGTAGAGTGTTTGCCTAGCATGTGAGATGTGCTGGTTTCAATCCTCAGCTCCACATTAAAAAAAATTAAATAAATAAAATAAAGGTATTAAAAAGAAACACAAAGACTCTGTTATACCATATATATATAAAAAACTAATCCCAAAACTCAAAAATTATTCCATAAAATAGGAAAGGAGGAATTACTGCAAAAATATAATTTATCCTGAAAAGCCAGTAACAGCCTGAAAACAAAGCCAGACAGTAATACATTGAGCAGAAAATCTCTGGAAAATAACTTTGGTGAACAGAGATGAAAAGGATTTAATTAAATATTTGCAAACTACATGTAAGCACACATTGGCCTCCAGCCCAGCAGTGTACAAGGCAGCGTGGCTGTGAGCCTGGACCTGCAGGGAGAAGATGGCAGCAGTGGTGTGAGGCGCCATAGTCCCACTGAGTCCCAGTGAAACAGGGCCCCATGGCCCTTTACAACCCAGAGTATATTTTTGGATATTTTAGGCCTAGTTAATTCAATCATTCTTTGTGACTCCCCACTCCTCAGCTGAGCTCCCTCTGTACAGTGGAACAGTTCTGTGTGGCCCACAGGCTGCAGATGAACCACCTGATGGACAAGAATGCCAGAGAACTGAGTTTGGTGTTAATGAAGCAATTGAACCCAAAGACACTTTGTCAAGAATCTGCAGCTTCAGTATTTCAAGCACACTAAATCCTCAGGCCCCTGAATTTATCCTTGGTTGTACAACTTCCAGAAAGACACCCAAAGGCATCAATAAAGAGGTTGAACTACAGATCCATTGACTGCCAGTGCCAGTCACCATCCTTGCTTTGCATAGCAGTTCAAATATGGAGGCAAAGGTTTTAGAAAATGATGGTGTCTCTGGTGGTCTTGAACAAAGGGACCACAAAATGAAAGGGAAAATAAGGCCACCTGGGTAATACAGTTACTTGAAAGTTGGGGATGAGGAGAGAGTTTCCACAGCAGCCTGGTCAATGGACTCACCACTTCATCAGGCCACACCAGCATGAGCATTGAAGATGAAGGTTTTCTGAGTGATGTGCTCCTATCTGTTATGCTCAGGAATTGTGGTAGCCCTCAGACCTCAATGGACTTCATCAGTGACACTGTGCCTGATGGTCCTTTCCATGGAGCACAGGAAGGAGATGCCAGGACTTTAGTAGGGTAGACTGAGGGATGCCACAGGACTTATTTCCAGCAGCCCAGCCTCCCTGCAGGCAGCCTGCTCAGGACAGCTGTGGCTCAGCCCTATGCTGGTATTGACACTGGACCTTAGAGTTGCAAATGGACAAATACTTGGTTCCTCCACTCAGAGCCTGTCTGTCAATGGGGTGGAGTTGCACAGCATTGAAAGCATAGACTCAGAACCAGTGAAGCCCAAGAACTTGT